>ML249369.1:12403-49227 GCA_005239495.1 Nicotiana undulata | reverse complement strand
AGACCCCCCTTTCCTTAATTAGACCCAATTTCCCCCCCCCCCCCAACCGACCCCTCATTTGCCATCTCTCATTCTCTCTCTATCTCTCTCTGGTTCTCTCTAGAACCTTCCCTTGCTTCTCTCTTCCGATGAAGCCCGTTCATCTTCTCTGGCTGGTTCTCTCACCGAAAACCATGGCCCCCATTATCTCTTGGTTATTTGTACACCTTGCACCGGTCCAGTGACACCCTAAATCCCTCAGGAAAACCTGGAGCGGTTCACTTACCTCCCATGGTCCCTCATGCCACTTTCCGTCCATCCCCGGCCGTCTGAGTAAAAGCAGCGACCTTTCCGGCTAAAGCCGGCGACATCTTTGAGGTTTTTCTTACTTCTCTGGGTTCCACGAAACCCTAACTCCTATATATCTTTGATTTCTTCTAGATCTTCCTTAGATCTATGTATATTATGAAGCTTTTACATGTTTTCTTTGAACAAAAACCCTTCTACTTTGATCGATCTTTCACTTCAAAACTAGGGTTTCATAACCCCCTTTTAAAAATGATTTTTTGCTTCTGTCTAAATGTCATTCTATGATTCTTTTTATTATTCAACGATTTATTCAAAGTTTTCTTTTGTTTTAACTTACTTTACTGAAAACCCTAGTTTTACCCCAAATTCTGAGTCTATCTGTGACTAATATGTTTGTTTAAATGCACGAACTCTTATCTCTCATAGATGTTAAGCTTCTCTGCAATTTTTATCCTGTTGTTGTTGTTAAGGTTTATGATCTCTGTGTTTCTATTATGTTCAACGTTACTTTTTGTCTCTGAACTTATGTGATTCTTACTTTACCTAGGGTTTTCAATCTTCTACTGTTCTCTACTACTTGCCTAGGGTTTCTCTGATTTTTTGCTATTCATTGCTTAACATACTTGATTACCTGTTGTATCGACCCTTACATAGTATTCTCTATTGATTCTATTAATTTCCCTCAGAGCTGTGATATCTTTTCTCAAAGCTGTAACTCGTATGTGTTTTCCTTAGAACTTTTATTGATTTTGAATTACTTCCTTACATGTTAGATGCTTTCATTAGTTAGCACTGATCCTCTGTGATTTTCAGTCCCATCCGTGATTCTTTGACTGATTTTCAGAACTAAAATTGCATTTTACCATATTTATGTGCCTAAATATGGTTTCAACTATTTGACATATACTTTCCTTAATTGGAGTATTATGTATTCATCCTTATTACATGCCACATGCTTTAATATGGTAAAGGCAGTCTTGATGATCCTTTTCCTTATTTATTACAACTTGTATCCGTTTGAACCCTGACTCTCTAATTAAAGGGAGTCCAGGCATTGATTGATTCTGATTGACAATTTTTCCATAACTGTATTAAATTAGTACTTCTTACCTTATTCTTCTACTGGTTTTAAACTATGAATACCTCTAGTCTTTCAATAATACAGACACAAACAATACACTGTTTAAACTCTCTTACACACACATAGACACAAAAACTATTCTGTGCACTTCTCTTTCATAAGAGTTTCATACTCTTTTCACGCTCTCTTCTGTGCTACTTGCTATTACTTTGAGTGAGCCAGCTGTAAGCCAAGGCTAACTACTGGGCATCTCTTGTACTTGCTTGCATTACTGCTTTCCTCATTACACTGGTATGTCCTGATTTAAGCTTCAATTATCCAAACAAATATGTTTCTATTCATACTTCAGTTCTTGGCATTTCTTATATGTTTCTACTTGTGTTTATGCTGTTCAACATGCAATTAGAACTCTGAATCTCTTTTACATGTCTACTGTCACCTTATCCTGCATGCTCAATGTGTCTCTCTACACTCAACCTTTGTTTTTATGCGTATCTCCATGCCTATGTCTAATATGTTAGTTCAATCATGATGTTAGTTGTTTAGGTGATATGTTGCTCTAATTTTAAACTTAGTCATATCCCCTAGACCCTTTTAAAACCCCTTTAATTAAGTGTTTCTGTGTAAGCTATTTGCCTCACAGGCTGTGTACTTGTCCCTCAAACCCCCTCACCCTTGTTTGTTGGACCATCATGGGTCCCCTATGCGATGCTAGCTTTTTTTGTTTGAATTGTAAACAGTTTTTCAACAACTGAATCTCTTATTCTAAAAAGCTAATTTTTATTAAAAGTCCCTCTTCTTTTCAAACTATTTTTTTTTCAACCATGTTTTACTTAAACTCCCTGAATTACAAGCACATCTCACTACTCTTAGTCTCTTAAGTTCAGCCCCATTCGTGTGAGCACTGCTTTGGGGACCATTTGAGTACCCACTGAACTTTGACACACAAGGCTGGCATTCCCATACTGCACTTACTCATTCCTGGCTAGGGTACCTGGGTGTGAGCACTGCATGGGATCCTCTGAGGTCCTTTGTAACACTGACACACCCGGGTTATGAAAGGTTATGGCATATGGCATTAAGGACTTGGAGACTTGGGCCTATTGGTAGGCTCCCTATAGTGTAACTTCTTAATTTTCTTATTTACATATGTAATTCGTGCAATACTGGTCTGTAATAACTAATTGTAAAAACGATTCTGGGGCTGGATAGTGAAATGGGTGGGGAATATGCATGCTATAGTGTAAGTATAGGTAGAAATCATGCCTGTAGATTTACTTTTCCTATACGCACAATAGTCACCATGCTTAGGATAACATGTCACTCATGCATTAGATACCATGATAACTAGGTTTATTTCTTTCATCATCTCGTCATACTTATGTCCACTTAGAGATCATGTCCACAGGATAAATAACAACAAAAGTGGTTGTTACAATATTACTGCTTCTGCATTCTCATAATTGCATCACCTAGAAATCATGCTTTGCTAGGCTAAATAATAATACTAACCCCTATCAATCTTGCATTTAGAAATCATGTCCCTTAGGATATTATTTTCAGCATGTTACTTATGACAAAATCCTGTGTTAAAAAATAAACTTTGCATCATTGCATACACTACTATGAACGCCTAGAAAAATAATGTATTAGGTTCAGCAATCTAACAAAGAATCGGATTTTCTGTGAAACTACTACGTTCTGCTTTAAGTCAATAATGTGTTAACAAATGGATATTTCTAAAATGTTCTGACGCTGAAACGCATCTGCATTTAGAACATCATGTGTAGGTTTCGCATCATCCTGTACCTTGTTTGCATTCAGATACCATGCCTTTTAGGATTGCATTCATATTTGTCTAACTCCCACCCTCTTTAGCCTGGTTAAAGATTAAAACAGACTCACCCTGCTTAACAACTATCTGTCTAAACTAGGAACTAAAACAGCATAACTGGAGCAGTTTTGGTATGCCTAGGCAAGCCTTAGGTTTCTTTTAAACTTGTTAAAATTGGAAGCCTAACCCTTTATGTGTATTGTTTGCCTAGTAATAGGTAAAAATCAGTGATCAGGAACTGGAAAAAATCCTTCTCTAAAAATCAGTAAATAAACTGCCCCGCTAATTTATTCTCGCCTAGATATCATGCATTAGTATCTGAAGTTAAAAGACTTTATTTGTGTTTGAGTCGTGCTGATATGTGCATAACTTGTGGAGGAATATATGAGCCTCATATTTGCTTTTACGTGTTTTTCCCATATTTGTAGTCCTAACTGTCTTTGCTTGTCGTTTAGAATTTTGTCCTTTAAACCTAGGGGTTCAGCCTAGTATTTCCCTTTTAGGATAGTAGTCCTAGCCTCCTCCGGGACTGATAGGATGTGACGGATAATAGCACGCAATAGAATTCATGACCCACACACGTTTTAAAATACCTTCACGGGGTGGGAAAGGGTAGAATATGGATATGATGACCGGTGCGCTAATACCACGTGTAGCCCCTCATTGAGGAGTGACATATCGGGTATTGCACTGATGTGATCCATATTGTTTCAAACCTAGGACGTCTTTCTCTCAAATGTTTTATTAGTTCTGTCAAAAGTTAATAACTCCAATGCTTATTTGAAATCCCCTCTTTTTTGAGCCATTACTTGCTACTTGCTTAGTGTACAAATTCACGAAAACTATTTGGTCGGGAACCACAGTTGTGGATCCTGAGGGGTGCCTAATACCTTCCCCTTGGGATAACTTCAAGCCCTTACCCAATCTCTGGTAATGCACACTAGTCTATTTTAAAATGAGTTGTCAAAATGTATGATTTCCGGTAGGAAAAAGGGGCGCGACAAGCTCTACTTTTTTTATCATTGTGCATCAATAGGGATGAGAGTTACCCCAAAGAATAACAAAGTGTATATGAATAAATGGGGTAGCTTAGCAGTGTTGAGTCAACATAGTAAAAGAAGAAATTGGTCGCCGGTGTTTTTGGAAAACCTACGAAGAGGACGGCCAGTCACTGCAATATCAACTATTTGACTCAGTTCTGATAATGCTTTTGAAATAGTTTGTTTCTCGAACTTTCCATTTTGCGTGGCGCTTAGGGTTTGAAAGATTGTGTCACGTCACCATGAAAATGTTAGAACATGCCATCAGGTTTGATAAGTTAGCCTATCATACTCCTACTTTGGTTCATATAGCCAGAGGGCGAGTCCCCAGACTCATTAGAGGACTCAATTATGATTGTAAAATTTTGTGCGACTCGGAGCACGTTGATACTTTATTTCGGCTAGTGGTAGAAACTGTCCTAGACACTTGGGAGAGACATATTTCATCAAAGCACTCAGGCGACGTTCCCCATTTCAGTTACAATTCAATTTATATGACCAACTAGGAAAAAGGTGGATGTCAGATTCCTAGAGGTGGAGACCAAGCCTGTTGATATATTTTCTATGGTATGACTGAGGTCATTATATCAAATGGTGC
Source organism: Nicotiana undulata (assembly GCA_005239495.1). Classification (NCBI taxonomy): domain Eukaryota; kingdom Viridiplantae; phylum Streptophyta; class Magnoliopsida; order Solanales; family Solanaceae; genus Nicotiana; species Nicotiana undulata. The sequence continues at coordinate 44,386 of ML249369.1, read as the reverse complement.
TATTACAAAATAAATATCTTGTTATTATAAAGTGATAATTTCCTTAACTTGATTTTGTTATGAGTATCTAGGAAAGTCCTCCTAATATGATCCACTCTCGGGTGAGCTTCGTAACTAAAAAATCTACTTATGTGAATACTTCTATTGATAAATCCTATGGAGATAGCTATGTCTATCATTACGTGTTGTAATTTGTTTAAATAGAAAATATTTAAAGGAAGAAAAGGGAAGGTTTCTAGTGGCACGATATGCATATTACTTGTGATTCATAATTGAGGACGAGATCCTCGCATTTTCATATGATTTGATATGTTTAAATCGCGCTACGAGCCGCGGTGGAAGTTATATAAGGACGATATCCTTGTGATAAAACATTCTTGTGTTTAAATTCTCCCCTGAGAATATTAAAAGTTTACTATAGTACTAATAGGGAGTCATGCCTGTTAGGTTTATTCAAACAAAATTGATTGAAAAAAAATTTATTTGTGCATAATTTTCCAAATTCGTGCTATAGTTATTGAGCTTTAACCTACAAGGTAGGTGCCTGGCCATGTGGCATTAAATAAGACACATTAATTCGGGTATATAATTACGAGGTCTTCAAGCATCGTATTTAGTTATCAGTATTGTGAAGGTTTGAAAAGAGATTATTGTTAACGTGAAGCTATTTGACAATTCTGTAATTAGCTATGAACAACTATTAAGAAAATAAAGGCACCCAAGAACTGGCCTAGACCCATTACAGCCACAGAAATTAGGAGTTTCTTGGGTTTGGCGGGTTACTACCGTCGTTTTGTGGAGGGGTTTTCATCCATATCAGCCCCTATGACTAAATTGACTCAGAAAGGTGCCCCTTTTAAATGGTCAGACGAGTGCGAGGCGAGCTTTTAGAATCTCAATACAACCTTGACTTCAGCACCAGTGTTGGTGTTACCATCAGGTTCTGGTTCTTTCAAGGTGTATTGTGACGCTTCCCAAGTTGGACTTGGAGCAATATTGATGCAGGATGGCAGGGTGATTGCATATGCGTCTCGGCAGCTGAAGCTCCATGAGAAGAATTATCATGTTCATGACTTAGAGTTGGCAGCCATTGTTCATGCATTGAAAATTTGGAAGCACTATATTTATGGGGTGTTGTGTGAGGTTTTCACTGACCATCGCAATCTCCAGTTATTCAAGAAAAAGATCTAAATTGGAGGCATCGGAGATGGTTAGAGTTACTGAAGGATTATGATGTCAATATATTATACCACCTAGGGAAGGCCAACGTGGTGGCCGATGCATTGAGTAGAAAGGCAGTGAGTATGGGCAGCCTTGCGTATATTCCAGTCGGTGAGAGACCGTTAGCTTCAAACATTCAGGCGTTGGCTAATCAGTTCGTGAGGCTGGATATTTCGCCCAGCAGTGTTCTAGCTTGTATAGTCGCTCGGTCTTCTCTAATTGAGCGTATCCGGGAGCGGCAGGATGATGACCCGCATTTGATGGTTCTTAGGGACACAGTTCGGCGCGGTGGTGCCAAGCAGGTTACAGTTGGATATGATGGTGTTTTGAGGATGCAGGGTCGTATATGTGTGCCTAATGTGGATGGCCTTCGTGAGTTGATCCTTGAGGAGGCTCACAGTTCTAAGTATTCTATTCACCCAGGTGCAACAAAAATGTACCAGGACTTGAGGCAGCATTATTGGTGGAGAAGGATGAAAAAGGACATTGTTTCGTATGTGGCTCGTTGCTTAATTTGTCAACAGGTAAAATATGAGCATTAGAGACCCGGTGGTTTGCTTCAGCAGATAGAGGTTCTTGAGTGGAAGTGGGAGTGTATCACTATGGACTTTGTTGTTGGGCTCCCACGGACTCAGAGAAAATTCGACGCAGTTTGGGTTATTGTGGATAGGCTGACCAAACTAGCACATTTCATTCCAGTGGAAAGTACTTATATTTCAGAGAGGTTGGCAGAGGTATATAATCGAGAGATTGTTCGCCTTAACGGTGTGCCCGTGTCTATCATATCTGATTGTGGTACATAGTTTACCTCACACTTTTGGAGGGCAGTTCAGCGTGAGTTAGGTACCCGAGTTGAGTTCAGTACAACATTTCATCCTCAGACGAACAGGCAGTCCGAGCGTACTATTCAGATTTTAGAGGTTCCGCGCTTGTGTTATCGACTTTGGAGGTTCTTGGGATCAGTTATTTCCATTAGCGGAGTTTGCTTATAATAATAGTTATTAGTCGAGAATTCAGATGGCTCCTTACGAGATATTATATGGTAGACGGTGCAGATCGCCAGTTGGATGGTTGAGGTGGGAGAGGCTCGGTTACTGGGTACAAACGTAGTGTTGGAGGCCTTAGATAAGGTCAAGATTATTCAGGAGAGACTTCGTGTTGCTCAGTCTAGGCAAAGGAGTTATGCTGATCGTAAGGTTCGTGATGTGGCTTTCATGGTTGGAGAGAGAGTTTTGCTTCGTGTATCGCCCATGAAGGGTGTTACGAGGTTTGGAAAGAAGGGTAAGTTGATCCCTAGGTATATCGAGCCATTTGAGATTCTTGATAGAGTGGGGGAGGTAGCTTATAGACTTGCGTTGCCTCCAGGGTTATCTGCAATACATCCGGTATTCTACGTGTCTATGCTCCGAAAATATCATGGTGACCCGTCCCACGTGCTAGATTTGAGCTTTGTCTAATTGGACAAAGACTTGACTTATGAGGAGGAGTCGGTAGCCATTTTGGACCGGAAGTTTTTCCAGTTGAGGTCTAAGAGTTATCCTTTAGTCCGAGTGCAGTGAAAAGGCCATCCTGTTGAGGCAGCTACTTGGGAGTCCAAGTCGGACATGCAGAGTAAATATCGACACTTGTTCGCCAATTCAGGTAATCTTCTATGTCTGTTCGAGGACAAATATTTGTTTTAGAGGTGGAGATTGTGATGACCCTAGGGGTCATTTTATGAACTAAGACTCCGTTCTAGGCTTGAAATGGCGAAAGTTAGAAATTTGGCGATTTTGGTCGACAATGGAAAATTAGGTATCGGGATCGGAATGGAATTCCGGATGTTGGAGTAGGTTCGTAGTGTCATTTGTGATGTGTGTGAAAATTTTAAGGTCATTCAGACGTGGTTTGGTAGGTTTCGACGTCGTTAGCGAATTTTGGAAATTTAGAAGTTCTTAGGCTAGAATCCGAGGTTGATTTGGTGTTGTCTTTAGTGTTCTATAGGTTCGACTAAGTTCTAGTGATATATGACTTGTTTGAATTATTGGTTGAGGTCTCGAGAGTCTCGAGTGAGTTTCGAATAGGTTTGGGTTGTGTTGTATTAGTTTTTCTTATGTTTCGACGTCGTTTCTTCAAGCATAAATGATATCATATTGAATAAATAAGCTTTGGTTTCTGCTTTGATTGAAGTATTAGACCCGTATCATCATTATGGACCCGTAGCAAAAAGAATCATCGAATTTGGACATCGTATGAAGATTTTATGGTCATTTTACTAAGGTTGCCAGATTTTTCAGATTAACTACGAAATTGCCACTGACGGGTAAGTGTTCTTTACTCGTTTTTGGTTATGTTTCATGAATCCATATTCGTGTTTGGGATTTGTTGATGATTTTAAAGTGAAATTGAGGGAGTTAGGGCTTGAGTTTTGGAGAGGTTTAGGTAGGGATTTGAGGGACCAAAGGGAGTCCGATTTTGATAAATTTTATATGGTTAGAGTCGGGAGAGGACGAGGGATTTGATTCTGCCATTTTTGACTGATTTTGAGATGTGGGCCCGGGGCTCGTATTTTGGCCGATTTTGAATTTTTGGCATATTTTGTAGTTATTATACTGGAATTCGATTCGTTAGCTTGTGTTGATGCTATTAATCTGATTATGATTAGATTCGATAGGGTTAGAGCAAAAAATTAAAGGAAAAGTTGTAATTGAGCAGTGAGTGGCCTGCGAATTTGAGGTAAGCACTTGGTTTAACCTTGACTTGAGAGAATAGGAATACCCAACTTAATTGTTATGTGAAATTGCATGTGTGTGATGTATAGGTGAGGTGACAAGTATCTATGCACCATCAAATAGTCTGCTTACATGATCCCTTCCATGTTTCCAATTTAATTGCTTCATGTTCATTGTTGTTTCTATATTTTCTTGGTTTGTTATATTGTTGTAAGTCTTGTTGCAATCATTTTTGGGAAAGTATTAGTTGTTTCCCTTGGTTTCATTGTGGTACATAAAGACTGAGTGTGGTGACATTGTTTTACGAGATGTAAATGTATATATATATATATATATATATATATATATATATATATATATATATATATATATATATATATATATATATATATATATATATATTCTTGTTGGTTTTATTTTGAGATATTATTTATGAAGTTTGTGAGAACTACCGTTTAATGTTTATGACTGTTGAGATAAAAGTATTGTGAAAGGCTTGGCCTGAATTGTGAAAGTTTTAATAAATAAATAAATGATAGTGATAAGGGTGGACAGGTGAAATAAATGATAGTGATAAGGGTGGACATGTGAAATAAATGATAGTGATAAGGGTTAACAGGTGAAATAAATGATAGTGATAATGGTGGACATGTGGGATCGGGTTGCACGCCGCAACAAGTAATTGATAAGGGAGGACATTTATGATTTATTGATTTTAAATACAAATATTTAGAAAATTTAATGTTTTACTCTATTGTTCTAATACTATGCAACTTTGGTTTTTTTAAAGTGAAGTTTGGAACTTTGGTAATTCATGTGAGATTTTGGTTACAGCTGAGGCCTGTAACAGGCGACTAGGTTATTTTATTTATTGTTGTAGTTTATCTTTCTAGTTTGTGTAGAATTATTTTATTGCTTTATTGTTGATACCCAATTTTTCCTCAAATTATTTTCAAACTTGCATATAAGCTTTCAAAATCACTATTTAACATTTTTCCTATTTTTCCTATTTTTTATTAAATTATTCGCATGTTTATTCAATATTTCATATTTAATTAATTATTCATAAATTATGTTATAAATAATTTCGAAATGTGTCACAGCTCGGTATATCAATTTTAATCATTTTTGTCCATTAGGATTTAATTATTTCACAAATTAGCAATTGGGTATCCTTTAATTCTAATTACAGTAACTTTGCAATTATAGCCCAATTGCACATTTATGTTATTGTAATTCGATAATTAGTCATTTTTATATTTAATATTGTTTAATTCCCTTAATTTTTATTTTTATATAATTACTGTCTATTTTAATTAGTTAATTATCTATTTTGTTGGGTATTTAACATCTAGCCTATTTTGTTTAAATACTAGCCACATTTAAACCCCTAAACTACCCAACCCAATTAACCCAATTACCCAACCCAAATCCCAATTAAAATACCCAGCCCAGTCTTCAATCAACCCGGCCCAACCCCTAACTAATCTGAGTCGTTGATCAAATTAGATCAACGGCCCAGATTAAACCTTCCTAAAATATCTCCCACCTAACCCCCCTCCCCGTCTCATTTCGAGACTCCTCACTCTCTCTCTTTGTCTCTTCTTCTCCCCTTCTCTCTAGAACCTTCTGGTTCTTTGTCTTCTCCGATGGCTTTCTCCGGCCACTTCGAGCCTCACCTCTTTCGGCTACCAGTCTCCATGATGTCCCTTCTCTCTTGTTCACTTCATCTCTAAGGCTCTTGAGGGCCTGGGCCATGCCAACTCACTCCTGGAGGCTCTTTCTTGGGTTGTTTCCGGCCTCTCCGGTGGGGTTTGGACACGACCACGCCATATCCACCACGATCTTTGAGTTTCACGACAGGTTCTACGATTTCTCTAGTTTCTTATGAAACCCTAATTTTTTGCCTAAACCTTTTGAATCTCTGGTATTTTTAACGATTTAAACTTGTTTCTTCATGTTTTACACTGTTCTCAACTCAATCTCTGAAAATCTTCAGTTTTAAAACGTTTTGCTTCCTTTTAAAATTAAGGGTTTCTCAGAACCTTTTCTATGTTGGTTTTAACTGAGATTCTCTTCGCTCTTAAGCCTATTCTCTGCTACTAGTGGCGATTCTGCGATTTTTATCTCGCCTATGTTGAAACCCTAACTTTTCTATGTCTAATTCTGTGTATTAGCATGACTCTCGCTTTGTTTAAGTTTTTGTACCTCGAATATGTTCTACTGAGTTTCTAAGGCCTAACCTACTCGTATTATCTATATATGATTGTTTATTCATATCGAAACTTCTCCGTGCTATGATTATTAGCTCTTCTATATATGTGTTGAAATTTGGAGCATAAATCCCTCTTGACTGACTCTGATTTCTTTATTGAATGATGTGATTGAGCATATGAAAACTCTGCCTGTTTGTTTAGACTGATCGATTCACTTACCTTGTTCATTAATTTGCTCTATTTTCTGAACTACTTTGGCTTTCTGAATCTAGTCTTAATTGTTTACCCTATTATTCCTTCCCTTAAATCGAGTCTTGATTGATTTTACTTTGCCTTATGAAACTATGTGTTTTACTGTTGAATTCCAATCCCTTAATTTAAGGTAGTGATTTGTCTTGATTCTTCAGTTAATTGATTCTGAGATTCCTTGTTACTTAACAGACCTTGATTGTTTCCTTATTTAAGTCTTGTGCTGACTTTATTTACCTTATATGGCTATGGGTTTTACCATTTTGAATTTGAATCCCTTGACTTAAGGGAACCGGGTATTTTCTTACACTGATTTGATTCTGTCTTCTTTTTACCATTGTCTTTTACTACCTATTTGCAACTATAAATACTCTATGTCTTTCAATGACACTGGACACACACAGACTGGTGTTCAAAGATATTCTCTTTTATCAATACTGCTCTAAGCTCTCTTGTGCTCTTGCTCTCTTTTTTTTCCCTGTTCTACTGTTGTTCCATGCTCTTGTCTCTTAGTAGCCGGCTGTAACCCAAGGCTACTACTGTGTTATCACTTGCTCTTACATTTTTTTGTGATCTTCTATCATCTGGTATGTTCTAATTAATTTTCCAAAGCTCCAAACCAATGTGTCTATTTATATTTCAGTTTGTCATATTCTTAATTGTCTTCTACCTATGTTTCTGTTGTTCAACATGTAATTAACTCCTTATTTGCCTGTTGATACTTGCCATGTTTACCTCTTTACATGTCTATGAGTGAAGTCAATACTTGTTCAACATGTAATTAACTCCTTATTTGCCTGTTGATACTTGCCATGTTTACCTCTTTACATGTCTATGAGTGAAGTCAATACTTGTTCAACATGTAATTAACTCCCTGAACCTTTTTGCTTATCCTACTTATGACTTATATTCTTATGACTATTGTGTGCTCCTAACCTTACTTGTTATAACTGTCTCCTGCTACTGTCTACTACCATGTCTACACTTAGCCATTTCTTGGTCCCCTGAACCTCTTTGATTTTGTGTACTCATGCTTAGTGAGTTTTAATAAGTCTCTGCATCTCTTGGTGTTATTATGTGATCTATTTTTCCCTTTTGCCCCATTATCCTTGTGTGCAACCCTGTATTGCTGAACTTTTGATTAATGTTTCTGTTTATTTTTAAGCTAATCTTTTCAAAAATAACTCTCCAATTTGAAAGCTCCTTTCTTAAACTATGAACTTTCCTATCTTCCCTGCACTTACACTACTCCTAGAAAATTAGGTCCTACCCTCTTCGTGTGAGCATTGCCTGGAGTACCCCTGAGTACTCATTGAACTTTGACACACAAGGTTGGTAACTCTACACTGCACTTGTTAAAATCTTGGCAATTTGCTTGGGTGCTTGTATTGGCCAGGTATCTATTGGGCCCCTTGGGAGCTTTGCTACACCCAGGCCATTAAGGCTGTGAAACTCGAAAGGAGTGAGGCTGGGAGATTGGGCCTGGTTGAAGGCTCCCTATAGAATAACTTCTTATTTTCTTTTTTCATTAATGTAATTTATTATTCAGGTTTATAATAACTTGTAAACGAATATTGAGGCTGGGTAGTGAATGTGGGAGGGGTTATGCATGCTTAGCTTAAGTGATGGGTAGAAAACATGCCTATAGGACTTTATTTGTGCATTAGATAACTTGTATAGGACATGCATCTCACATAGTAGAAATCCTGTTTTAGGTGTTTCACTTTCAGCATGTTATCATCCTCATTGCATAATCCTGATCAGTTAATAACAAACCTAATAAACTGTCATGAGGTCATCACTGCATTTCCATCTTAGAAACCATGTGTTAGGAATTTCTATGTGCATTAGATATCCTGTTGTTTAGGATCTTATGCTTGTTTGAATTGCAAATCGTTAAAACGCCTAATTAGCATGCTTAATCTAATAAAATGCGGTTAGCCTACTTGAAACATTTTCTGCAAATATGTTCTTTAAAATCAGAATCCAAAATATGCATGTTCAATGTCACGACATAGAATCCTAATCCAGGTCGTGATGGCGCCCAATGACGGGGTTAGGCAAGCCAATATGAATTACACTAAGTGTTACCCTTCCCATTCGATTAAACAAGTCAATAATTACAAATTTTAAACAGTTAACCATGATGATAGCTTGACATGGAAACAAAGCATAACACTACATGGCCAAAATAAAGCATATGCATGCCTGTACAACCAAAACCCAAAATATATATACACTACGCGTGTTCCAGGAACTAGTGTCACGAGTGTCATGGGCATACTAACGGAATATACAAAGAAAAGTAATATAATTACAAATCCACAGTCTGGATGAAATAGACGGGGGAAATAACAAAAAGTAAGTGAAAACTCCATGGTGCTGCTGGGAATCGCCAGAGGAAGCAGCTCACCGTGAAGTCAAGTCCACAAGCTCAGGGTCTATCTCTGGTACAATAACCAGAAGCACCGGCCTCAGAATCTGTACGGTTAAGTACAGAAGTGCAGCATGAGTACATATTAAATAAATATGTACCTAGTGAGTATCCCGCCTAACCTCGAAGAAGTAGTGACGAGAGGTCGACTCGATACTCACTAAGGTCCAACAGTAAGAACATATGATAGAATATAATGAAATACGGTAGGCATGTCAAGAGATAAGCAACAAGTACATATCAAGAGCAGAAATCCAAACAACTACTGAATCAAACAATAGTACACTTTCAAGGGTAAGACCACCGAAACGAATCAATAATCACCTAGTCTTAGTTCCGCCGTGGCGTACGGCCCGCTCCCATATGTATTTCAAGTATTTCTCCACACTGCCGTGGCGTACGTCCCGATCCCATATATATCACAAATACTTCTCAACCCTGCCGTGGCGTACGGCCCGATCCCATATATATTTTAATTTCTTTTCAACTCTGTCGTGGCGTACGACCCGATCCCATATATATTTCAATTTCTTTTCAACTCTGTCGTGGCGTGCGGCCCGATCCCATTTGTATACTTCAATTACTTTTTCAATTCTGCCGTGGCGTACGACCCGATCCCATATAGGCATAATCACTCTCAAACCTGTCGTGGCGTACGGCCCGATCCCAATATCTTATAATACTTACTTTCCATAACAAATTCCTTGCCATTCAACAATTTTCCATAAAGCCTCAGAGGAACAACACTATACAAAACATAATCTCATAGTACATATGGCGTCAATATAAATCATATAAAGCATTACAAGAAAGCATATACGGCATTGCGAGAAAAGCGTATAAGGCATTACGAGAAAGCATACAAGGCATGATGTGGGCCTAACTACCCGGACATAACAATAATAGCCGCTACGTACGGACTCTCGTCACTTGGCGCGTACGTAGCCCCCAAACAATTTACACATAGCATATACATCACCTATGGGGACAATTCCCTCTTACAAGGTTAGAAAGGAGACTCACCTCGTGTCGAATCTACCCCTCGGACCACAATTTCGCCCGAAACTCCGAACTCTACACCCGAGGACTCGCAACTAGCCAAAAGGTATACAATAATATCAATGCATGCACAATGCGGGAAGTTATCTTAGTTATTTACTAAAATCTCTATTCTTGAAGAATTTCCAAATTCCAACCCCGACCCTCATGATCAAATTCCGAAATTTCTCGAAGGGATCACACACCCAAAGCCTAAGGATCATTAAGGTGTGATTTCTACTTGAATTCATGGCCTAAAATGGAAAATCACAAAATCCTCAAGAACCCTTAAATTACTTCCTAATTCTATGATTTTAGATAATTTAGTAGGGAATTTAACTAGGAATTAATGTTTGAAACTAATGCTAGATAGGGAATTTACTTACCTCAAGTACTAGGTTGAAGGCCCTCTTGGAAGCTCCCAAATAACACAAGGAAGAAGATGGAAAATGGAAGAAACGACTCAATCCCGTGTTTAAATTAAATTTAACTGACTGGCCTACAGGGGTTCCGCACCTGCGGCTCGAGGACCGCACCTGCGGTCTCGCACCTGCGAGTTGGAGCTCGCACCTGCGGAATTGGGCAAGAGAGGCTGGGGTTGCACCTGCGGAGCTTGAGACCGCACATGCGGTTCCGCTCCTGCGGAAGAGGAACCGCACCTGCGGAACCTTCGCACCTGCGAGGCTGGGACCGCAGGAGCGGTCCCGCACCTGCGGCTGGGCAACCACACCTGCGGTAACACCAGATCAGTGCACCAGCTGCATCTTCAGCTGGTTTTTGGTCTCATGTGGTGTCCGGGAGGCACCTGGGCCCACCCGAGCCCCCGTCCAACTATACCAACAAGTCCTAACTAAAAATACGGACTCGCTCGAGCCTTCAGAACCCCCAAAACAGCGCTAAATCTAATAATCACCCCTCAAAACCCCTAGGATCAACTTAAGGATTTCTAAGTTCTTGATTTATATAACAACGCGCCGGACCGACCTATACTACTCGAAACGACCCCAAATTTTGCAAACAAGTCATGAATGTCGTAACGGAACTATCCATGGTCTCAGGATTTCATTGGACCTCGGGAACATAAAATCACATTCACCAAATTCCAAATTCTATGAGATTTCTCAAAACTTCATTAACTCTAAATTTTCCATTTTTACCCGAAACCCGTCAAATCGAGTTTGTTTCTTACCAAATTTCACAGATAACTTAAATAACACATATTGAACCTGTTTTGGGCTCAGAAACCATAATACGGGCCCGGCAGCACAGGTTTCACATCAAGGTTCATTTTCATAAGCCTTTATTATTTTCAGAAAATAATATTCTTTAAAAATTGATTTCTCGGACTTGGATACTCGGAATTCGATTTCGGGCATACGCCCAAGTCCCATATTTTCCTACGGACCTCCCGGGACCGCCAATTCACGCGTACAGGTCCGTTTACCAGAAATGTTGACCAAAGTCAACCTTATTCAATTAATTATCATAAATTCAACTCTTTATCAAGTTTTCCACATAAAGGCTTCCCGGCTACGCGCTTGGGTTGCGCACGCACATCGAGGTGAGATTGACGGAGGCTTTCGGGGCCTCAGAACACAGTCAGAATTAACTTTACATAAGATGACCTTTTGGGTCATCACAATCTCTCCCTCTAAAACAAATATTCGTCCTCGAACGGACGTAGAATCGTACCTGAAGTGCTGAATAGCTGCGGATACCTGCTCTGCATGTCCTCCTCGAACTCCCAAGTCGCCTCATCGACTGGATGGCCCCTCCACTGGACCTTTACGACAGAAACTCTCTTAGACCTCAACTGGATTTCCTGCCTATCAATAATAGCAACGGGCTCCTCCTCGAAGACCAACTTCTCATCTAACTGAATAGTGCTGAAATCAATCACGTGAGAGAAATCGGCATGATATCTCCGGAGCATGGATACATGAAATACCGGATGGACTCCTAATAAGGCGGGAGGTAGAGCGAGCTCATAAGCAACCTCCCCGACTCGCCTCAACACCTCGAAAGGGCCTATAAACCTGGGGCTTAACTTGCTCTTCTTCCCGAATCTCGTGACGCCCTTCATCGGCGAAACCTTCAACATAACGTTATCTCCCTCCATAAATGCTAAATCACGCGCCCGCTGATCTGCGTAACTCTTCTATCTGGACTGAGCTGTGCGGAGTCTCTCCTGAATAATCTTCACCCTATCCAAAACATCTCTCACCGGATCTGTGCCATATAACTTGGCCTCGCTAGGCTCAAACCACGTGATAGGAGAACGACATCGCCGGCCATATAAAGCCTTGAATGAAGCCATCTCGATGCTGGACTGATAATTGTAATTGTATGCAAACTCCGCCAAAGGCAAGAACTGGTCCCACTGACCCCCGAAATCAATCACATAAGCCCTGAGCATATCCTCCAAAATCTGAATTGTACGCTCTGACTGACCATCAGTCTGAGGGTGAAATGCTGAGCTGAGATCTATCTGAGTGCCCATCTCACTGTGCAATGCTCTCCAGAAGTGCGAGGTGAACTGAGGATCTCGATCTGATATAATGGACACCGGCACACCGTGCAACCGGACTATCTCCCGAACATAAATCTAGGCCATCCTCTCTGTAGTATAAGTAGTAGCCACAGGAATGAAATGCGCCGATTTGGTCAACCTATCCACAATGACCCAAACCACGTCAACTTTCCGCAAAGTCCGAGGCAACCCAACCACAAAGTCCATGGTGATGCACTCCCATTTCCACTCAGGAATGGTCATCTGCTGAAACAAGCCTCCTGGCCTCTGGTGCTCGTACTTGACCTGCTGACAATTGAGGCACCTAGCCACATACTGCACTATATCCTTCTTCATTCGCCTCCACGAGTAGTGCTTCTTCAAATCACGGTACATCTTCGTCGCACCCGGATGAACAGAATACCGGGAACTGTGGGCCGCTTCTAGAATTCATTTCCTCGGGACATCAATATTAGGAACACATAAACGGCCCTGGAGCCTCAAAACACCATCCTCGCCCAAAGTAACCTCCTTGGTCCTGCCTTGGACCACCGTATCCCGAAGCTCTGCAAGGCATTGATCGGTAAACTGCCGAGCCCTAATCTCCCCCAACAATGAAGACTGAGCAACTACATGAGCCAAAACTCGACAAGGCTCCGAAAGGTCCAATCTCACAAGGCGATTGGCCAAGGACTGAATGTCCAAGGCTAAAGGTCTCTCCTCAGCTGCAATATAGGCCAAGCTACCCATACTCGATGCCCTCCTGCTCAAGGCATCTTCTACTACATTCGCCTTGCCCGGGTGATACAAAATAGTGAGATCATAGTGTTTTAACAATTCAAGCCATCTCCGCTGCCTCAAATTAAGGTCCCTCTGCTTGAATAAGTGCTGCAAATTGCGGTGGTCAGTGTAGACCTCACATGACACACCATACAAATAGTGCCGCCAAATCTTCAAAGCATGAACAATCGCCGCCAATTCTAAGTCGTGCACATGATAATTCTTTTCATGAACCTTCAGTTGGCGCGAAACATAAGCAATAACCCTGCCATCCTGCATCAACACACAACCAACCTGACGCGTGAAGCGTCGCAATACACAGTATACATCCCAGAACCGGAAGGCAATGTCAGAACTGGTGCGGAGGTCAAAGATGACTTGAGCTTCTAAAAGCTCGTATCACACTCGTCGGACCACCGAAACATGGAATTCTTCTGAGTCAATCTGGTCAATGGAGCTGCAATAGAAGAGAACCCATCCACGAATCGACGATAATAGCCTGCTAGGCCCAAGAAACTTCTGATCTCTGAAGCTGAAGTAGGACGCGGCAAACTCTGAACCGCCTCAATCTTCTGAGGATCAACCTTGATACCTTCTCCGGATACCACATGCCCCAAACATGCCACGGAATCTAACCAGAACTCGCACTTGGAGAACGTAGCATACAACTTCTGTTCCCGCAAGGTCTGGAGCACAACTCTCAAATGCTGCTCATGCTCACCCAGGCTCCGCGAATAAATCAAGATGTCATCAATGAAGACGACGACGAAGGAATCAATATACGGCATGAATACCCTATTCATCAAGTCCATAAATGCTGCTGGGGAATTATTTAAACCAAAGGACATCACCAGGAACTCATAATGGCCATATCCCGAATCTTCAACTGATGATAACCCGATCTCAAATCCACCTTGGAAAACACTCGAGCGCCCTGCAACTGGTCAAATAAATCATCGATGCGCGGCAGAGGATACTTATTCTTAACAGTGACCTTATTCAGCTGGCGGTAACCAATAAACATCCACATAGACCCATCCTTCTTCTTCCAAAATAGGACTGGAGCACCCCACGGCGACACACTCGGCCTGATGAACCCCTTATCCAAAAACTCCTCAAGTTGCTCCTTTAACTCTTTCAGCTCCTTAGGAGCCATCAATACGGGGGAATGGAAATAGGCTGAGTATCTGGAGCTAAATCAATACAGATATCAATATCTCGATCTGGAGGCATGCCTGGAAGATCTGAAGGGAATACTTCTGAAAACTCTCGCACCACCGCCATTGAATCAATGGTCGAAGACTCGGCGGTGGTGTCCCGCACATAAGCAAGGTAAGCCAAACAACCCTTCTCGACCATATGTCGAGCCTTCATGAAGGAAATGACCCGGCTGGAGGCGCTAACTGAAGAACCTCTCCACTCTAGCCTAGATGACTCAGGCATGGCTAAAGTGAGTGTCTTGGCATGGCAATCTAACACGGCATGATAAGAAGATAGCCAACCCATGCCTAGGATAACCTCAAAATCAATCATATCCAGCAATAAAAGATTTGCTCTGGTATCGAAACCGCAGAAGGTGATCACATAAGACCGGTAGACCTGGTCTACCACCACAGAATCGCCCACAGGAGTGGACACATATATAGGGGAACCCAAGCTCCCCACGATCGCGAATCATACCTGTGACTCGTGTGTTGACTCGATAATGATAAGTTCCCCACGATCGCGAATCATACCTGCGACTCGTGTGCTGACTATGCAAAGTAAAACTCTCCCCGATCACGAATCATGCATGTGATTCGGGGGCCGATGAAAATAGTAGTATGATTCTCCCTGATCACGAATCAAACCTGTGACTCAGGGGCAAGTAAAATAAGTCTGATCTCTCCCTGATCACGTATCAAACCTATGATTCAGGGGCTGGTAAAAATATGAGTGTAATTCCTCCCTGATCACGAATCAAACCTGTGACTCAGGGGCAAGTCAAGTCTGTTTCTTACCAAATTTCACAGATAACTTAAATAACACATATTGAACCTGTTCCGGGCTCCGAAACCATAATACGGGCCCGGCAGCACAGGTTTCACATCAAGGTTCATTTTCATAAGCCTTTATTATTTTCAGAAAACAATTTTCTTTAAAAATTCATTTCTCGGACTTGGGTCCTCGGAATTCGATTCCGGGCATACGCCCAAGTCCCATATTTTCCTACGGACCTCCCGGGACCGCCAATTCACGGGTCCGGGTCTGTTTACCAGAAATTTTGACCAAAGTCAATCCTATTCAATTAATTATCATAAATTCAACTCTTTATCAAGTTTTCCACTTAAAGGCTTCCCAGCTACGCGCCCGAGCTGCGCACACACATCGAGGTGAGATTGACAGAGGCTTTTGGGGCCTCGAAACACAGTCATAATTAACTTTACATAAGATGACCTTTTGGGTCATCACATTCACCTTTTGAGATAGTTAGGCAATGTATACGACGCCTAGGCAACTTTAGGCCGAATGCGATAAAATTAAACCAATTATGTTTAAGGCTAATCAACCTCTTTAACCTTTTGAATCTTGTTGCTCTCATTCTTGTTTTACCTCGCTGAGGTTCACTTTGTTTTACTAAAACTCTGGCTCTATTTTAAAACGGTCTTGAAATTGTACATTTGCTTCCCTTAGGGCTTTCTGAGTTTTGCAACGTTATGCTTTAAACTACTGGGTTTTCAAAGATACTTCACTCCACTCAAAATCGTGCCATTTTGAATCCTTGCTCTGAATATTTAAAGCAACTGTATTTTTGGTGTCACTTATTACTTCTTCACTGCAATTATCTTTAACTACCCTATATGTTAAGCTACTGTATTTTGGGTCATTTATCACTATTGTTTACTTCAAAACGAGGCCTCAATAATTTTCGGCTATGTTTCCTGAAAGTTTTAAATCATTGTACTTCTGAATTTTACCACTCCCCTTAAACAACTGCATTTCTAAAAAATCAACTATTTCTCTGAATTACTAAGTTTTCCAAATCAGATTCCTCTTGCAACTCACTGTTTTACTCAAAACTCTCTTTTTAACCCCATCTCTGAGACTTTAAGTGTGTTTGAGATGTGCCAATTGTATGTCTATATGTGGAGGGATTTATGAGCCTTTATTTGCCCCTATGTGTCCCTTTATATGTGAGGTCCTACTTGTTATGTATGTCGCTTAGTGTTTTATCCTTTAGACCTAAGGGGTCCAGCCTAGTACTCACCTTGTAGGATTAGTAGTCCTAAATACCCTCCAAGACTTATAGAATGGGACGGGTAATGGCACGCAATAAGCATTCGTAACCAACACACACATTTTAAATAACCTTTACGGGGTGGGAAGGGTAGAATACGGATATGATGACCGGTGCGCTAATACCACGTGTAGCCGCCTCTTCGAGGTGTGACATACCGGGTATTGCATTGATGTGATCCGTATTACTTTAAACCTAGGACAGTTCTTTTCAAATCCTTATTCTAATGCTTTCTCCAAAACTTTTAAAGATTTTCATGCTTGTTTGAAATCCCCTCTTATATGAAGAACTTGCTATTTGTTCACCGTCCAAATTCACAAAACTTCTTGGCTGGGACCCACAGTTGTGGATCGTGAGGGGTGGCTAATACCTTCCCCTTGGGATAATTTCAAGCCCTTACCCAATCTCTAGTAATGCAAACTAGTTCATGAGTTATCAACTCTAGGTACCCTAACGCACCATAAAAATCGTTAGGTGGCGACTCTTCCTTAAACCATTTTCTTTAAGGAGTTGTCCAAAATGTCATAAACCCGATCTCTCCGTACCTAACCTGTGCGACAGAAAAAGGGGGCGTGACATTTATTTTATATATATATATATATATATATATGTATATATATATATATATATATGTATATATATATATAATTAGTTCGTGGCTCGAATTATTTATTTGTTTATTATTTTATATTTGGAGTTATTCGTTGGAAATCATTAGATTAAGTTTACCTCAAATTTATTTATTATGTTTAAGTACATAATCAAAGGAAAATAGGTAATCGAATTCTAACATTGGCTTGCCTAGAAAGTATGGTGTTAGGCGCCATCACGATCCCTAAGTTTGGAAATTTGGGTCGTGACAAAAATATGCAGGCAAAGAAGACAATAACTAGAACTAGCTGACAAAGCATAATGAAACAAAACTCCCAATCGACAATTCTAATATATAGGTGTATTGAATTCACCAAAGACTTGGATATCTCATGATAAAGTAACTTTATCAATGATAGATAGTAAGATTAACCAAAAGGACTTCGCAATCAAGGTATTGATCGATGATAGACAATAAGATGTAGCCAAATCAAGTAACTTTCACACCTGATTCCAACTAACTATTCGCCGTAATTACTCAATATTGCTATGAAAATATTTTCTATCATGTGAACTTGTTAACTTAGTTTCTCAATTCTTGCTATGAAAATATTTGCTAAAGATGCTTCTGTTATTTGCATACATCACAACAACAAACAACATAAATCCTATAACTGCATTTTGTATCCGTGTTCTCTTTAAAACTGAACTGTCACTCCACCCTCCAATTGTTAAAACTAAAGATACTAGCAATCTTTTGAAACTATGGCAAATTTTTCCCATGAACTATATCATGCTCTCATACTTCTTGAAAATTTTCTGCACTACAGGTTTAGTAAACCATTGCTACAACAAATCATAATATTTTTCTTGTCCTTTCCTCAACCAGAGATGGTCAATCTTACTACTCGTCTTTGCTGGAATCTTGTGAAGAAGGAATGCAATTACTACTAATAGTCATGTCACATCCCAAACTACCCCCTAGACGTGACTAGCACCCGGCTAACACCACCTGTCAGGCGAACCCCTCTATCTAACGTTTAACCATTTACACAAATATTTTCTTTAAAAAAATGCAGGCCTAATAGTATTATAAATAATTAAAGAGAAAATGATTATCGCCCAATACCTTAGTCAATCGATAGAAACACCAACAATCACTAAAATAATAAAACTCTAGCCCAAATTCCACACTAAGACCATGGAGCATCTAACAGAGTAACATGAATTTTATTGACGGGCATGCAAACCCCAAAGAAAAAGGAAATAACTAACACAAGCTAGGTAAGCCTGAAACGAAAGCCTCTATGAACAATGTGGTGGCTCACTTCAACAATAGGATCCACTCGAACAAAGTTGTCAGCCACTAGCTCTGTCTCCCGCAACGGTATCTGCATAGAGATGAATGTAAGGAGTGAGTTATACGTAAATATAACCCAGTAAGATCCTCGACCCGCCACTTTAAATACCTCTGGAACAAGTGTTAGAAAATACAAAGACACCGCAACATGAATGATATAGTAAATATGATAACTATACAATAACTCAATATATGTGTATCACCAGAGTTCTTAAGAATTAACCAACAAGAGTACCCACTAAGGACTTATCATAAGTGCAGTGAAAGAAATTTACCAACACACCTACGGGTTCACAACGGCACCACAATGCCTCGAATATGTAACAGAGCATACACAATGCTCAATGAAGCATACACAATGCTCAGGTGATGTACAAAGGCATACACAATGCCCCACGTCATGGCGCACAGCCGTATCAAACTCAACATCATGGCGCACAGCTGTATCAAACTCAACATCATGGCACACAGCCGTATCAAACTTAACATCATGGCACACAACCGTATCAAACTCAACATCATGGCGCACAGCCGTATTAAACTATCAAACAACTTGTAAAGTAACATTTTTTTTGTACTTTAATTAAAAGGCGAAATACATACTTTACCCATCGACCTTGTACTCAAATCCCTCTTACACACCTGTTAAACACGGGAATGGTATTGCACACTAAAACTTTTAGAAGTGTGTCAATTACACTCCTCCCCCCCCCCTCCTATTTCGTCTTCTTCCCCAACCTCCATTCTAGTTTTTTCTACCCCTTCATGTTTGGTCTCTCCAACCCCCATTATTAAGAAGAAAAAGAAAAAGAAGAAGAAAAGAGGAGCTATTGGGTCTTGTAAAAATCAACGTTATTGATCTTTTGGAAAAGCTTGAAAATTTAATCTGGTCTTGTTGATTTTTGTGTTTCATGACCTAGAAAATTAGTTTGAATTCGTGATTACTGTTGAAAAAAAATTTACTTAGGTGATTAATTTTGATAAAATTCAAAAAATACCATTAACAAGTTTGAAGCTTTGGGTTTGAGCTTGAATTTGAAATTTTTATAAGGATTTGTGATGGATGCTATTAAAACTTATTAAAAATCGTGCAAAGAGTTGAATCTATAGTTAGGGAAGAACGTGCTTGTAGTGGAAAGGTCGGCGGTAATATGGCGGTGGTGGAGAAGATGATGGGGTTGGGGAGATAAGGAGGGGGTGGGGTTTTTTCTTCTCTGTATTTTTTTCTTTGGGGAGATGAGGAGAGGGGGTGGAGTAGGGTGGGTGGCAGAGGTTTTTTTATTTTTTTTTATTTTTTCAATTTATGACACGTGCCAGATGTCGATTGGAGCGTGTAATAATAATCTTTAAGTAGATGTGGTCAAACACCGAAGTGGTGTGTAATTGATACATTTTTAAAAGTTTTAGTGTGCAATATTATTCCCATGTTTAACTGGTGTGTAAGAGGGATTTGAGTACAAGGTCGATGGGTAAAATATGTATTTCGCCTAATTAAAATAATATATTTGCGGCTGGTCTAAGACCACCGATTCTGCCAAGCGCACGCTTGTCCAAACACATGGACCAGGCAGAGAAAATACATTTTTAAAACGGGTTTTAGAAAAGCAAGTACCAAAGCTTAAAATCTCACTTACCTCACTAACAGGAAGTTTTTCAACCTTGCAACGTCTAGAACACCAACCAAACGGCCTCCAATTGCCTCAATATAGTCAAAATATTGAGTAACACATCCTAATTAGTCTAGGTTAATAATTTTCATAATCTTAGAATAAGTCAAAAATCAAATTCCACCCCGGTCCAATTACTAACAATCTGCATAAAATTATCAAAGGCATAATGTAAAGCCGAAGCAGTGCAACAAGAGAATGTGAATTTCTTATGCAAAGTAACTGCGTTCTAAAATCCCAAAATTAAATCATTATTCCAAACTGAAGACATAAAACCATGTAATGGCAAGACTTCTGTAATAGCACTATAGCATAAACCAAAATGGTACATATATTTTGTTCCTAATATTGTATATATAAACCTATATTTAATTTCAAGTATCATTATCATATTATTTCCTTGTCCCCAATGATGTGTATAATAACTACACATTAAATTATATGTGAAGGTAATGTCATTTACTAATGGAGTATAATTACCTTATTCCAATTCCCCATTTTCTTCTTCGCCGCTTACTTGAGTTCTGCTTCTCTTCGTTCTATTTTTTTTGTTTTGTTCCTTATTTTTTTTCTACTTCTTTATTAATACCTAGAATACTCCTTTTTCTACACCTTAGGTCTTTGTGCATGGGCCAATAAGGAAAATATATGAGTTCAGCCCACTTCTTTACCATTATTTATTGTCTCGATTATTTTATTATCCAACTTAATATGTGTAATACTTAATTAGGTTCACTAACCATTTAACTAAATTTTAAATCTCTTAAGTTAATTAGTATATATAAAATTTTCGGTTATTATATTCTCCCCCGCTTATCAGGCGTTCGTCCTCGAACGAGTTAAAAAGTATACCTGACATCTACAACAAATGGGAGTACTTGCTTCGCATGTCTGCTTCAGATTCCCATGTAGCTTCCTCTGTTAGATGGTTACACCATAATATTTTCACTGAAGCAACCTTTTTCGATCTCAATTTCCGCATTTGCCTATCAAGAAACCTACCGGACCTTCTTCATAAGTTAAGTTCTCATCAAGCTCCACATCCTCTGGCTGAATCTTATGACTATCATCACGAACATATCGTTTAAGCATAGACACATGAAATACGGGATGAAACAACCTCGGAGGCAAGGCAAGTTTATATGCCACCGACCCGATTCGATCTAAAATCTCATACGGACCAATATACCTCGGACTTAGCTTACCTTTGCGCCCAGATCTCATGACTCCTTTCATAGGGGACACCTTCAAAAATACTTTTTCTCCTTTCATGAACTCCAAATCACGAACTCTCTTATATATGTAGGATTTTTGTCTACTTTGAGCTGTCCGAAGTCATTCTCGTATCAATGCAACTTTCTCCAAAGCTTGCTGAACCAAATCCGGACCCAATAGTTGTGCTTCACCAGGTTCAAACCACCCAACTGGTGAACGACACCTACGACCATATAAAGCTTCAAACAGCGCCATATGTATACTCGACTGATAGCTGTTATTATAAGCAAACTCTGCTAACGGCAACTTATCGTCCCAATGACCACCAAAATCAATTGCACAAGCTCTAAGCATATCCTCTAAGATCTGAATAACCCGCTCGAATTGTCCGTCCGTCTGTGGATGGAAAGTTGTGCTCAACTCAACCTGAGAACCCAACGACTTCTGAAAAGACTTCCAAAACTCAGTAGTAAACTGTTCACCCCGATCTGATATTATAGAAATAGGCACACCATGAAGTTGAACTATTTCACGAAGGTCAATATCTTCTAACTGTTCTGCAGTGTGAGTAACCCGAACCGGTATAAAATGCGCGGACTTTGTGAGTCTGTCCACGATCACCCATACTGAATCATGTTTTCTAAAAGTACGTGGCAACCCAACTACAAAATCCATAGTAATCCTTTCCCACTTCTACCCCGGGATAATTAAATTTTGCATCACACCTTCTGGTTTTTGGTGTTCATATTTCACCTGCTGACAATTTAAGAAACTAGTCACATGTTTCAAAATATCATACTTCATACCTTCCACCAGTACAATTCACACAAGTCTTGATACATTTTGGTAGAACCTGGATGGATAGAGTAGCGGGAGTTATAAGCTTCTTCGAGAATCAACTGCTTCATATCACCTACCATGGGGATACACTATCTACCATGTCGACGTAACACACCTTCACTGTCAATAGAAAATGTCTTAACATCACCATTATGCACTCGATCACGGAGTTTAGCAAGACGGGAATGTTCAAATTGACGAGCCTTGACCTGTCCAACCAAGGATGATTGCGCTACCAAACCCGCAAGTAATCTGCCTAGCAATGTATGATCAATACGCACTCCCTAATTGTCCAACGCCTGAATATCTATAGCCATAGGTCGTTCTTCAGCAGTAAATCGGGACAAGCTACCCATAAACTTTCTACTCAAAGCGCCTGCCACCACATTCGCCTTCCCGGGATGATATAAAATAGTAAGATCATAATCTTTAAGTAATTCTAACCACCGTCTCTGCCTCAGATTCAAATCTCTTTGCTTGAATATATATTGCAGACTCTTGTGATCAGTATAGATTTCACACGGCTCACCATAAAGATAGTAACGCCAGATCTTAAGTGCAAATACGATCGCAGCCAATTCCAAGTCATGAGTTGGATAATTCTTTTCATGGTTCATTAGTTGCCGAGAAGCATAAGCTACAACCTTGCCATTCTGCATCAGCACACAACCCAAACCGACCCGAGACGCATCACAATAAATAGTAAAAACCCCTGCACTTGTAGGTAGTGTCAAAATCAGAGTTGTAGTCAATGCGGTCTTCAACTTCTAAAAACTTTCTTCACACTCATTCGACCACTGAAATGCAACACCTTTATGAGTCAATCGAGTCAATGGAGTGGCTATCTTTGAGAAACCCTCAACAAACCTTCTATAAAATTCGACTAGGCCTAAGAAGCTACGTATCTCTGTAGGAGTAGTGGGCCGAGGCCAATCTCGAACTGCCTCTCTCTTCTTTGGATCAACTTGAATCCCATCTCGTGACACCACATGTCCCAAAAAGGAAACTGTATCCAGCCAAAATTCACACTTTGAGAACTTGGCATAAAGCTTTCGCTCCCTAAGTGTCTGTAGCACAACTCTCAAGTGTTGTTCATGTTCTGCCTCACTTCGAGAGTAGACCAAAATATCATCAATAAATACAATCACAAGATGATCTAAGAATGGCTTGAATAGCTGGTTCATGAGGTCCATAAATGTTGCGGGGGCATTAGTAAGCTCGAAGGACATCACCAAAAATTCAAAATGCTCGTACCTAATCCGAAATGTTGTCTTGGATATATCACCGGTCTTAATTCTCAGCTGATGGTAACCCGATCTCAGGTCAATCTTTGAAAAGTGAGTTGCACCCTGTAGCTGGTCGAATATATCATCAATACGTGGAAACAGATATTTATTCTTGATCGTCACCTTATTCAGCTGCATGTAATCAATACACATTCTCATCGTGCCATCTTTCTTCTTAACAAATAACACAGGTGCACCCCAAGGAGACACACTAGGCCTGATCAATCCCTTATTAAGTAGCTCTTGAAGTTGAACCTTTAGTTCTCTCAACTCCGCTGGAGCCATACGGTAGGGAGGAATAGAGATAGGTTGAGTTCCTGGCACCGAATCAATACTGAACTCAATTTCTCTTATCGGAGGCAGCTCGGGTAAATCTTCGGGAAGCACATCAGCAAATTCTCGAACCACTGGAACACTATCAATAGTAACATCCTCCAAGTGCGTATCATGAACGGTAGCAATAAAACCCAAACATCCATTATTAATCATTCGACGTGCTTTTACATAGGATATTTTTTTTCCCTGAGTCAGAGGAGTTCTGCCTAAACATGGTTCTCCAGGAAAATCAAAACGTATAAGATTGGAATGACAATCAACTGAAGCATAACATGACGCTAACCAATCCATACCCATAATTACATCAAAGTCGGACATAGGTACCACTAGTAGATCCACCACGGTGTCCCTGCCCTGAATAAATATCACACAGTCTCTATAGACTCTATCCACAGATATAGTATCCCCCACTGGGGTCACCACAATATAAGGCACATTAAGAGACTCAACTCCTCGTTCTAAGTATATGGAAAAGGATGGAGATATATATGAATACGTAGAACCAGGATCAATAAGAGCATAAACCCCATAAGAACCGATAGTGATAATACTTGTGACTACTACATTAGATGCCTCAGCATCCTGTCTGTCCATAGCAAAGAATCTCGGCGACCCACCCGCTCCTTGAGCAGTCTGTGCACCCTGTCGACCCTGTCCACGAGAAACCTGCAGAGCGGCTCTAGCTGGCTGAGTATGAGTCTGTGTACCTGTAAACATTCTCTGCGACGGTGGAGTAGCATGGCTAGTAGCATAATATCCTCTAGGAAAATACTTAGCAATATGTCCTTTTTGACCACAAGTAAAACAAGCCCCATCTGTTCCAAAACAACGACCACTGTGATTTCTACCACAATTCGAACACCTCAGATGTTGACATGACTGATATGAACCATTTTCCTTCCTCTGTGTCTGTTGTTGCCCATGTTTAGCTGGATAAGTACTCCTAGAAGACTGCATCACTGACTCTAACTGAGTGGGTCTGGATTGCCCACGATTAAAACCACTCTTGCCCCCAGATGGATCCCCACTAAACCCGCCTGCGCTATGAGCCATTTTGCTTTCTCGCTCGGTCATGTCCCTCTCTTGATAAGACTCGTAACGGAGAGCAGTATCCAGTACCTATTCGTACGAACCATCTCGAACATCTCTAACCACAGGACCCTGATAACGATGCTTAAGACCATCAACAAACCTCCTTACCTTCTCATTCTCATGTGCAACTAGAAAAGGTGCATAACTGGCTAAATCAGTGAACTTAGCCTCATACTCTGTAACTGTCATATTGCATTGGCGCAGTTGCTCGAACTGATGTCTCATATCATCCCGCTTGCTCAGTGGAACGAACCTATCCATAAACATAGCTGAAAACTCTGACCAAGTAATAGGTGCCAACCTTGCTCCTCTGCCTCTCTGAACTGAATTCCACCATGACTATGCAGATCCTGAAAATAGAAAAGTAGCAAATTCCACCCCTCGTGTTTCCTTCAGCCCCAAATTAGATAGTATCTTCTCACAACGCTGAATGAATTTCTAGGGCTCAATAGAAGTCTGTGTAGCATCAAAATCTGGTGGCTTAAGATCCATGAAGTTCTTAAGATCCTTAGACTACCCTGTATTTGCAACTGGCTGAACGACCTGCTGAGGGGCCATTTGAGGAGCTGCAACATTCAGTTGAATCTGTGCTTGTGTCTGCGAAGTAGTTTGGGGAGCCGGAAGTCCACCCTGAGTAGGCACTAACGCCTCTAACACATTCAACAACCTCACCACTGCATCTGCAGGTAAGGTAACAGTAGGCATATCAACTGGGACTGGTGGTGGAGCATCATGAACCACTTGTTCTTGCACTCGATCAGGCATAGTAGCTTGGGATTGAACCGTGTTCACAACTTCAGGCTGAGGAAAAGCCTGTCTAATAGTTTGAGCTCTAGTCTGATGAGCTCCAACTTGACCACCACCTCGGGAAGTACCCCGTCCAGCACCACGTCTAGCAGATGAGGGTGTGTGTGTCCTAGCCATCTGTGAAAGAACCTATCCAAAGTCAAACTTAAGTTATATCAACGCACGATCAAGGAATGAAAGAAGGGAAAACATCATAAATGCTTAGTAGACTCAAGATCGTAAGTATGGGCGCCTACATATCCATGATCAAGACTCTACTAAACACTGCTCCATGACCCGGGACTTAAAGCCTACGCTCTGATACCAACTTTGTCACATCCCAAACTACCCCCTAGACGTGACTGGCACCCGGCTAACACCACCTGCCAGGCGAACCCTCTCTCTAACGTTTAACCATTTACACAAACATTTACTTAAAAAAAATGCAGGCCTAATAGTATTATTAATAATTAAAGAGAAAATGATTATCACCCAATACCTTAGTCAATCGATAGAAACACCAACAATCACTAAAATAATAAAACTCTAGCCCAAATTTCACACTAAGACCATGGAGCATCTAACAGAGTAACATGAGTTTTATTGACGACATGCAAACCCCAAAGAAAAAGGAAATAACTAACACAAGCTAAGTAAGCCTGAAATGAAAGCCTCCACGAACAATGTGGCTCATCACCTGAATAATAGGATCCACTCGAACAAAGTCGTCAGCCACTAGCTCTATCTCCCGCAACGGTATCTGCATAGAGATGCATGTAAGGAGTGAGTTATACGTAAATATAACCCAGTAAGATCCTCGACTCGCCACTTTAAATACCTCTGGAACAAGTGTTAGAAAATACAAAGACACCACAACATGAATGATATAGTAAATATGATAACTATACAATAACTCAATATATGTGTATCACCAGAGTTCTTAAGAATTAACCAACAAAGAGTACCCATTAAGGACTTATCATAAGTGCAGTGAATGAAATTTACCAACACACCTACGGGTTCACAACGGCACCACAATGCCTCGAATATGTAACAGATCATTCACAATTCTCAATGAAGCATACACAATGCTCAGGTGATGTACAAAGGCATAAATAATGCCCCAACGTCATGGCGCACAGCCGTATCAAACTCAACATCATGGTGTTGATACCCAATTTTTCCTCAAACTGTTTTAAAATTGCATATATACCTTCAAAATCACTTTTTAATAATAACTAGTACTCTTTCATAATTTTCCCATATTTTATCAAATTATTTCTAATTTATCAAGCACTTTTATATCCAATAATTAATCATAAGTTGCATTACAAACCATTTCAAAATATTTCCTAGCTCAATATATCATTTTTTATCCTTTTAGGATCTAACTATTTCATGAATTAGCCAATTTGGCATTATTTAGCTATAATTACAACAATTTTGCAATTATAGCCTTATTGTACATTTTATGCTATTTTAATTCGATAATTAGTCAGTTTATATTTTTAATATTGGCTAATTACCTTAATTTTATTTATTTAGCCTTAATTTCATTTTTATGTAATTATTAGCTATTTTATTAATTATTTATCTAATTTTAATGGGTATTTAACAACTAGCCATTTTTATTTTAAAATATAGCCCAAATTAGACCCCAACCCATCTGATTTAATTAACCCAATTCACCCGGCCCAGACCCCAAATTCCTACCCGGCCCAATCCTTTGATCATTCTGAGCCGTTGATCAATTTGAATCAACGACCCAGATTATTAGTTACCATAATTAACCTAAGCCTACCCCTTCCCCCCCCCCCCAGACCCCTCATTTCACTCGGTCTCTCATCTCTCAACTCTCTCTCTCTCTCTAACTCTCTAGCTCTCTAGAGACTTCCAGTCTCCTCTCCGCCTCCGATGAGGCCCTTCGTCTTCTCCGCCCGTCTCTTCGCCGGAGGCCATGGAATCCTCACCGTCCTCCTGCCTCCTATGGCTCCTTTACACCGGTAATGCTATCCCTAAGTCCCTCAAGGGACGAGGACCAGTCTACTCACACCTTTGGCTTGTTCTTGCTTGCTTCAGGCCTTCAGGGCTTGATTCTGAGTAAGATCTTTCTATCTTTTGCCTAAACCTATGGGTTTCTAGGATTGTATCTTCATCTCTGGGTTCTCTCTTTGAAACCCTAACTCTAAACCCTTCGATTCCTTTATATCTGTAATAGATCTATTTTTATTCTGAGGTTTTCACCTATTTTCTCTTAAAAGCCCGATGCTTTTCAAACGATTCTGCATTTTTGAGAACTAGGGTTTCTTGACCCCTTTTAAAACGTTTTATCATCTGATTTTAGCACTAATATATGATTTTCAGTATAGTTTTGAAACATTTGTTTAAACGTTCTCTATTGTTCGAGTTATTCTATTGAAACCCCAATTTCTAGGGTTTGAGTTCATCCTGCTTGCTATGTTTTGCTAACTTGTATGTTTTCCGGACTTTCTATGTGCTTTGTGCTTCTCGTTTTCTTGCTTAGGATTTCTCTGATTTTCGTGCTATTTGTTTGATTGCTTGTTATATCAATGTTTTACCTAATATTCTTCACTGATTCTATTGATTTCCCTCAAAGATGCGATATTTCCTTGAAATCGTGATTTTGTATATTTCCCTGTGATTCTGTACTGATTGTTGAACTGTTTCCTTGTTTGTATGGTACTTTCCTTAGTTAGTATTGATGCTCTGTGATTTTCAAACCCATTCGTGATTCTTGTGACTGATTTGCAGAGTCAAAACGGTATTCTACCTTATTTTGTATTGTCCATTGTTTGACATATATTTTCCTTAATTATGTATTGTGCACTTAGACTTTATTACATGCCACATCATTTATTATTCCTATTATGGTGAAGTGAGTTTTTAAGTGATTCTTTCCTTATTTGATGCAATTTGTACCCGTTTGAATCATAACTCCCTAATTAAAGGGAGTCTGGTCTGTGATTGATTCTAATGGGATATTATTTCCATTGTTATGAGTAATCACTACTCCTTACCTTATTTCACTACTCGTTTTCAAAACTATAAGTATTATACTCGCTCATTAGCTTAAGGGACGAACATACACATTTTTTTCTACTCTCTCTTACTCATACACACATTCTATTGCTCTTCTCTTGATTGCTTGTTGTTACTAGTCCGCTGAAAGCCAAGACTAGTCATTCTATTTGCTTAATCCTTACTCTGTATTTTGTATCTTCAACTGGTATGTTTCCAATTTACATTTAAAGTTCCAAAACAATATGTTTCTTTGGGTATTTCAATTCATATTATTCCTAATTTTCTTCTACTTGTGGTTTTGTTGTCCTACTTGCAACTAGTTTATATGCTTTACCTTTCCCTTTAGCCTAGCATGTCTACTACCCCCTACATGTTTTAATGTAATCTGCTTATGTCTTCTGTGATCCCTAGTGTACTACAATTGCACTATGTGTTACCTAGTCCCATGTGATCTTAAGCATCTAACCTTTGTTGAACCTATGTGTGATTATGTGTATTGTCCTCTCCCTGTACTCCTTGTTTAGTTCTTGGCATAAACTCTTGGTGACCAATTGTGTTTGTGATTGTTTAGGTTCAATACCAGTCTATGATACTCTCTAACGATAACTGGTATCCTAATCTATTTTTTTGTGTCCCCAATTCCCACTATCCCTGAGTGAAATCTATGTTTGAATGATGCTGGACTTGTTCGAGTTGTTTGCTGCTTTTCCAAAAGATGTTTACATTATGTTCGATCTGTTTTACTACTGATCAGTCCTTTTTTTTTTGGAAACTTCTTTACTTACTGAATCAACCCAGTATTGTTTCTTGTCAAAACCTTCTCAAACCTATCTCCTGCACTTCGCTTTATTCCTAGACCCTTAAGTTCTGCCCCCTCAGTGTGAGCACTGCTTTGGGACCTCAGAGCTCCCTCTAAACTCTGACACACTGAGGCTGGTACTTCCACACTGCACATGGTCAATTCTTGGTTACTAAGTCTGGGTGTAAGCATTGCCCGGGAGCCCTTGAGGTCCTTAGGAAACTTTGACACACCCGGATTATGAAAGGCTGTGAAATACCATATGGCAATGAGGTTTGGAGGATTTGGGCCTAATTGAAGGCTCCTTATAGAATAGCTTCTTATTTTCCATTTTTTTTAATTATGTAATTCATTCATTGGATTATAATAATTTGTAAATAACTCTTGGGATGGATAGTAAAAAGGGGGAAAGGGATAATATGCATGCCATAGTTGTTAAAAGGGTAGAAATCCTGCTTTAGGTCTTATTTCTCTGCATGCGCAATAGAAATCCTGTATAGGTCTCATATTAGATATCCTGCTTCTTAGGTCCCATGTAACGACCCGGTCCGTCATTACGCGGTATATGCATCTATTCCCTTATTTCTGTCTTGTAGTAGCTCGATTAGACTGTCCCTGAAGTGTTGGGGTTGGTTGGTTCGGGTTCAGAGTGAAAATAGAGTGGATTGAGACACTTAGTCTCTAACAAGAGCTTTAGAGTTGTAAAAGTCAACCCGGAGTTGACTCACTGGTAAACGACCTCGGAATGCCGGTTTTATGGTTCGGATAGCTTCGTTAGGTTAATTGGGACTTAGGAGGGTGTTCAAAATATTTTTAGGATGCCCGGTGTAGAATTAGGCTTGAATTGGCAAAGTTAGTATTTTGGCGAATTCCGGTTGATAGGCGAGATTTTGATCCGAGGGTTGGAATGGGATTTCGAGAGTTGTTGTAGCCTTGTTATGTCATTTTGGACTTGCCCGAAAAACTTCAGGTCATTCGGAGATGGTTTGGTTCGGTTTTTGATCTAATGCGTGTTTCGGAAGTTTTTTTTTTGAAATCATAGGCTTGAATTGGATGAGAATTAATGGTTTTGATGTTGTTTTTGGTGTTTTAATGGCTCGACAAAGTTTGAATAACCATGTTTGATATGTTGGTATGTTTGGTTGGGGTCCCGAGGGGCTCGGGCTTGAATTCGGGTGTTAAACGGAAAGTTGGAACCCAAATATGCAGCTGAAGCTGCTGTTGCTGGTGCGATCGCACCTGTGATGCTTGGGCCGCAGGTGCGGATATCGCAAGCGCGAGAAGGATGGCGCAGGTGCGAGGTCTGGTCGCTGGGGCGGAATGAATATCGCACCTGCGAGGTTGCAAGTGTGGGGGATGGGGTCGCAGGTGCGGGCTCTGGGTTTTATGTGAAGAGTCGCTGGTGCGGTCAATATGTCGCCCCTGCGGGCCCGCTGTTGCGATAAAGAGGCCGCAGGTGCGAAAGAGGTCGCAAGGGCGGATGGAGGTCCGCACCTGCGATGTCGCAGGCGCGGGAAGAGTATCGCGGGTGCGGGAGCTGGGCAACTTAAGTGAGAAGTCGCAGGAGCGGTTGATAAGTCGCCCCTGCGGAGTTGCAGGTGCGAGAAAGGCATCGCTGTTGCGGAAATGCCTGGGCAGAACCTATAAAAGGCAGCCTTCGCGAAATTAGTCTTCTTTCACCATTTTTACACACGGGTTGGAGGTTTTGAAGGGGTTTGAAGAGGGATTTCGTTGTTTCTTCAAGGAGGTAAGTTTCTTGGACTCAAAACTCGTTATATTGTGCATTAAGAACGATTTTAGGTTGAAATCTTTGGTAAAAACAGTAGAAAAATGGTGGTTAGGGCTTGGGTTTAAGAGAAGAAGAATGGGGGAATTGGAGGACCATTTGAGGTCCGATTTTCGTGTTCTTGGTATGGTTAGACTCGGGAAAAGACAAGGAACCTAGTGTTGTGAAAATTTCTGACTTTCGAGATGTGGGCCCGAGGGCCGGGTTTTGACCGAAATCGAGATTTTTAGTAATTTTTCTAGATTTTGTTTGGGAATTCTTCCTTAGCACATTGTAACACTATGTAATTGATTATTGGTAGATTTGGAGCGTTTGGAGGCCGATTCTCGAGGAAAAGGCCCGGCGGAGTAGTGTTTAGCCGGTTTCGAGGTAAGTAACGGCTTCAACCTTGGAACTGAGGGGTTCAAAACCCCAATGTACATGCTAATTGATGATAGTTACTATGATACACTCGCCAAGTGACGGGCATATGAGTGTTGGTTGATTTGTTGTGGCCCGGCTTATTCCCAGGCACTGTTTAATTGTTGTTCCACCATGATATCGGTACTGTGAAGGCCATTGATGTGTAGAATCTAAAAGGAAACATAACAAGTATAAATGATAAGACTTCATTTCTATATGTGGTGACCGGAAATGGCCCGTTACCGTTGTTTCTATTGTGAACCTTACTTGTGCATGCTCAGTCCTGTTATTACACATGTATTCATATTTCAGTCTCAGAAATCATTGATTTATCATGCATTGCCAT
>ML249369.1:697-11529 GCA_005239495.1 Nicotiana undulata | reverse complement strand
ATGACTGCGTGACTCCAGATCCTAGATTGATTGTTGGAGCCTATTTTCTTCTATTAGACTGTTTTAATGATTAAAATTTTCCGTATTTCTATGAGTTGAGCCAATAATGAGTAAATTTCTCCAGTAAATGAATTGAGTAATGTTGTAGCGGTTGGCTAGCCTGGTTCCACGACAGGCGCCATCACAACCCGGAAACGGGTCGTGACAAGTTGGTATCAGAGCACTAGGTTGAATAGGTCTCACCAGTCATGAGCAGGTTTAGTAGAGTCTTGCAGATCGGTACAGAGACGTCTGTACTTATCTTCGAGAGGCTGCAGAACCCTTAGGAAACTTCGTATACTTGAATTCTATCGTGCGACTCTGTTGATTCTTGGAACTAAACTTTCATGGTTTCATCCTCTCACAAATGGTGAGGACTCGTACTACCGACAGTGATGACCCGGCACCAGCTGGACCAGTTCGAGGCCGAGGTCGTCGTGGTCGAGGTCAGGCTAGGGGGAGGGGTGCAGCCCGTCCGCTACGTAGGGCAGCACCTGAGGATCCTCCCATTGCTCAGGATCAGGTTCCCGCAGTCGAGGTTCCAACGGGGCAGGACCCGGCACCAGCTGTGCCTATAGTGATTCCAGGTCTTCAGGAGACCTTGACTCAGATTCTGACAGTGTGCACCAGCTTAGCACAGGTGGTCGCTCTATCTTCTTCTACTACCACATCTCAGGCCGGGGGAGGCATACTGACTCCAGCTGCCCGGACTCCTGAGCAGGTTCTTTGGGGGCTTCAGACACTGGGAGTAGCCCCAGTCCAGCCCGCTGCTGCCGCACCGGATTTCGTGGTCCCTGCCTTGGCAGATGATGAGCAGCGGAGACTGGAGAGATTCAGCAGACTCCAGCCCCCTACTTTCAGTGGCACTGAGGGCGAGGATGCCCAGGCTTTCTTGGACAAGTGCCAGAGGATTCTTCGTACAACTGGGATACTTAAGACTAGCGGAGTCCCATTTACCACTTTCCAGTTCTCGGGATCGGCACTTGCTTGGTGCGAGGCCTATGAGAGGCGCATACCCGCCAGTACACCACCACTTACTTGGCACCAGTTTTCTATTCTCTTCTTAGAGAAGTATGTACCACAGTCTCAGAGAGAGGAGCTGCGTAGAGAGTTTGAGCAGCTGCGTCAGGGGGATATGACTGTGACGCGATACGAGATGAGGTTTTCCGAGTTAGATCGTCATGCTGTCTGGTTGGTTCCTACGGACAAGGAGAGGATTCGGAGATTTGTTGATGGTCTTAACCATCAGTTGCGGATTCTTCTGACCAGAGAGAGAGTGTCTGGGGTTTCCTTGAGATAGTGGTGGACATCGCCAGAGACATCGAGTCTATTCGACGCCAGGAGCGAGAGGAGAGGGAGGCCAAGAGACCTCGTGGATCTGGTACTTATAGTGGCTTTCATTCGGGTGGTTCTTCTCAGCCTGGCAGAGGCCGTTCATTCAGGCCTCCTCAGCCAGCCCGTCTAATGTATAGTGGGGATTCTTCAGGACACGGTTTTCGTGGTTCTCATTCGGGTCGTTCATCATTTAGTGCCCTCCCAGCTTAGAGTTCATCCAGGCCACCGTCTTTTCATGGTTCCTCGGCACAGGGTTCTTCCAGTAGCTACTCCGGTCCCAGGGGTTCCCTTCAGTCCCCGCCGTCAGTCGTGGGTAGAGGTTGTTTCGAGTATGGGGATCCAGGCCATGTTAAGAGGTTTTTCCCCCGTCTTGCTAGCAGCTCTTATCAACCGAGGGGTCAGCCTCCAGCTTCGACATCAGCTTATGCACCACCCGCTCAGGCAGCTAGGGGTTGGGGTCAGGCAGTTAGAGGTCACCTTTCAAATTGATTCCATTAGGATGAAGTTCATGCTTAAAATTTTCATATATATACTCAGAGCATAATCTAGAAGGTTTTAACCTTACTTGAAGGCTTATCATAAATAAATAACAGTATATAAAAAATATAGTAGAAGCATGGATTAACCCTGTAGAAGAAAGAAAAATAAGAGTCAGCTGGCCAAGACTACTGTTGCACTCACCTTCACCTATTGCATTGCTTTGAGTAGATATACCCTCACCTATTGCATTATTATGTGATATACCCTCATCTACTGTGTTGCTCTAATTAGGTGTCATCGGAGATGGTTCAACATAAACAGGTGGGGTACTACTATTACCTAATATTTGAATTGGAGGTGTACTACTAGGACCTAATGTTTGAACTTGGTTAGTATGGCTTGGCCCACTTGAAGAACTCGTACCATCTTGTTGATGAGGAATTGTTGGAATGGGAATAGTAGGAATGTTCCTATGAGTAGCTGAATTACCACTAGCAGAGGACTTGCTTATACGACCTACACTACCTCGACCTCTGCCTCGAGTCATATCTGTAAAACAAATAGTGCTAAGCAAATTGAAAAAGTAGCAAGAAGTACATGGTGTCTGTTAGTACTGCATACAGGAAAAACAAAAGGTAATGATGGAATCAGATTCATTTATGTGGCCAGAGAAAGAACTGAAAAACATTGCAAGTGATATTTTAGTTATTTTAAAAGGATTTTAACATCATTTGATTCATTTTAGCTATTTTAAAAGGATTCTGTTTGATCAAATAAAGTAGATAGATTATGTAAGCCCTCTAAATTCCCTACTTCATTGCAGAGACATCAATTGTTTCCTTCAAACATTGGCGGGTAATTGGAGTTACTCAATAAGCAGTATATTATTATGTCCTGGTGTCTAGTTGCTTATGTGTAAATATTATTCTAGTCAATCAATTTTTTAAATCAGTCTGATCTCAGCAGAAGCAACACTAGGTGAATTTAGTGTAGGTGAATACCTGAAACTCAGAAGGTTCTTTATACCTGTGGTTGGAAAGCAAAAATGCAAAAAAATTGGTAGAAGTTTAGAATGATTCCAATAGGTGAAAGTCGAGCGAATGTACTAGACTGGAATTAAGACCCTGCAAAAATAATAGACAGTTAAGTAATTCGTGCAAGATCATAGAATTATTTTAGACTTTCAGTTTTATAGTAAGTAATGATTTAAGAAAATGAATGAGAAGATTGGACATAAAAGACAACCAAAAAATATACATATACATATATTCTTTTACATAAGTTATAGCATACAACACAGATTACTACAAATAAAATACAAAGAGATATAGTAGCATAATTTTTTAACACACTAGTCACTATCTATTTCTTCTTCAAACTCTTCCTCATCCTCCTCAGTTTCTTAAGTTTCATACTCTTCTTCAGTTTCATACTCTTCTCCAGTTTCATACCCTTCTTCAGTTTCATGATGCTCTGGCAATAATCCATCATCAAACAGTTCATCCATTTCAATTATCTCCCCATTTGGATCATGCAAGATTATACTTTCATCAACGACAATATTCATATTTATCTCATGGACTTCAACTTCATCAACTTGGAACGAGAGATTCGGTTCTGAAATTGTTGGCGCTTCCTCATCGGGTAACTCTACAATTTTCTGAGGTTTGACTTTAAATACAGATAACCAATCATCCTTGTCCTTTTTCTTGCTAGGATAAGACACGTAACACACTTGAGTTGCTTGCATCGCAAGAATAAAAGGTTCATATTTCTTAAATCGACGACGATGGTTAACATCGACCAATTTGTACTCATTATGCTTTTTAACACCAACATTAATAGTTGGGTCAAACCATTCACATTTGAATAACAAAATTTGCTTTAAAGGTTCTTCACGATATTCCACTTGTATAATCTCTTGTATCTTTTCATAGTAGTCACCAATATTTGGATCTGTTATACAAACTCCATTATTCATTATTGATCTTGCACTACCATGACATTCAGTGTGAAATTTGTATCCATTAATAAAATACACTGAATGGCATTTCGCACTTATTAATGGTCCATGAGCAAGGCTTCGCAAGAATTCATTCTCAATATGATTACAGCAAACCTATTTAAGAAAAATTGTAAGACTTAATTAAATTTCACAAGTTAACTTGAGTAAATTATTTTATAAAAGAAAATGATTGTTGGAGGCTTACATATCCCTTAACCATTCGGTGAAATATGTTTGGAGGCTTTCATCTATTTGATCCTGAGATATATAAGGGAGTTCTTCTTGCAAACGTTCCACGTACATACTTCATTTCAATAAAATAAGTTAAAATAGAAATTCACGATACATGGATACGTTTATCATATTAAGAAAGTATAACTTTCAAATGTTACCTTACAAATGGCTCAACTTCTTTATAATTTAGTAGAATATAAGTTTGGCAGCCTTGATTTCGTCAAGGGATAAATTTCTCTTTTTTGCTTCTCCCTATAGTCGACCTGGATGGGTGAATATTGATAAATTTCCTTCAAGATCTTTCATAACACCACCATTATCATTACGGGCCGCATTATAATTACGTTTCATGACATGAGGTTCAAAATAATGAGAAAACAATTGTGTTGACTCTGTCATCAAGTATGCTTCACAAATGGAACTTTCGACACTGGCTTTATTCCCAATCATTTTTTTTAAGAGTTCCAAGGTACCTAAATGGATAAATGGATGGAACAATAAGTTAGAAAAGTCATGTGTAGCATAATTTTATAATTAGGACATAAAAGTTTTATATTTACATCTCAAAAGGATACATCCATCGGTATTGTACAGGTCCAGCAATCCTTGCTTCATATGAAAGGTGCACAGGTAAATGTTCCATTGAGTTAAAGAACCCAGGGAAAATATACGTTCTAACTTACACAAGATTTGTGGGATGTCTACCTCTAATCTCTCCATTTTAGCAACTCGTGTGGTCGAAGAAAGATCTTTAAAAAATAAGCTTAATTTTGTAAGTGCTTGCCACACATTATTAGGAAGTAGCTCACAAAAGGCAATAGGCATTAATCGTTGCATGAACACATGGCAATCATGACTTTTCATGCAAAATAACCTATATTTGGTCGTTTCTAGACATCGACTCAAATTCGAAACATACCCATCTGGAAACTTCAAACCTTTCACCCAATCAAACAAGATATCTGTTGTTGCCTTGTCTATTGTATACGCAGCTTTGGATAGCTTCCACTTGCATTCTTTGCCAAATGAGGTCGATCACAATATTCTACCACATCTAGACGTGCTTTTGGATTGTCTTTGGTTTTTTCTTTAACATTAAGAACTGTGTTAAAAACATTATCAAAGACATTCTTTTCAATATACATGACGTCAAGATTATGTCGAGTCATGTTGGAACTTCAATAAGGCAAATCCCAAAAGATACTTGTTTTTCCATCCACAAGATTTACATACTCTCCAATTAACATCTTCTGCATCCAACTCTGTCACTTTCCTTATCCCCAATTCACTAATTTGATTCAAAATTTCCTCTCCCGTTCTAAAGGTTAGTGGTCGCCTTTTGACGGTCTGACCTTTAAGAAAGTTTTTACGATCTTTCCTAAATGGATGATTTTGGTCAAGAAATATTCTACGACTGTCAAACCGAGATATTTTTCCACCATGATGTAATCTAAAAAATTGTGTTTCCTCCATACAGTAAGGACATGCTAACTTCCCCGCGGTCTTCCTATTGCATACAGTCCTCAATTTGAACCATTCTATTCTAGTTTTATGTACAACATCTTTACCTATTTCTAGAACACTAAGTTTGTCTGAATTGTATGCATATAGGCAACCGAAATTCCATCCAATCTCATTTAACCTTTATTCTTCTTATGGGTATAAACTTGTTGTTCACATATTACGTCTTACTTCTACGTAATCAAGAGAATATTATTTATCCTACTCATAAATCAAATTATAAAACTGACAGGTCCATCGGCGTGTCATTTATTTTCATCTTGAGTCATGTAATATTTCTCGTTTCATGAAATAATGTAATTCATTTAACTGAATATTTTGGAATTCCTGCAGGTTTAACAAAAGATATACATCTATATAGGTGATACTAGTTGGAAATATCCGTGTAGGTCTTGTATATGCTAGTAAAGGTAGAGAGAAATTCTAATATATACTCCCTCCATTTCAATTTATGTGAACCCATTTGACTGGGTGTTATCAAACCTACGTTAAGAGAAGGACAAGAAACTCCTTACATGAAAAGTGCTCGAGCGAAGAACTGGTTACTGGGTAGATGTTGTGTCACGACCCAATTTCGGAGTCGTGATGGCGCCTGTCGTGAAACCAGGCCAGCCACCTATTGTAACTAATCCTGAACCGTTTATTAAGGAAAATACCATTTTTCAACTGCCTGAAGTTATATATAATAAAGATTTGTATTTAAAAGAAACTTGTGAAACCAAAAACCCAAAATCTACAACTCCCGGATCCGGTGTCACACAGTCATGAGCTGCTAATACATAAATATAATAAAAGGCAAATGACTATCAGAGTCTAAAATAAATATGACAGGTAGAAAGGGAAGAGAATGACAAGATCACGGTCGCCAGCTGCTACCTCGTCAACTCTGATGAAACTGCTACTACTCACTGAACTGAGATGAGTCCCGGAGTACCTGGATCTGCACACAAGGTGCAGGGTATAACGTGAGTACACCAACTCAATAAGTAACGAAAACAACCTATGGGCTGAGAGGTAGTGACGGACTAAACCTCCGATATTTATGAACAACAGCATATAATTTAAACATGACCGTAATAAATTAGACAGTAAGCAAAATGCACCCAGTTATGTCTGTAACTTTGCATAAGTTCATGTAAAATCAGGAATGATATGTACCCAGTACCCAAACTCTCATAAAGAAGTCCACTCAGTACCAGAATTGGCCATCAAGCCCAGGGAAAGTCCATCCCAGAATATAGATAAACACAGTGACATAGTCACTCAGTACTAAGGAAAAAGGTCAATCCAGCCCCACGGAAAAGATCTATCTCTGGAACATAAACCCCACGGAGAAGATCCATCTCCGGAACATATCACTAGGACAAGATCCATGTCCAGGGAAGATCCATCCCTAAATATTTGTGCGCTCACTGGGGGTGTAAAGACTCCGGAGGGGCTCCTAGAAGCCCCAGCGCTATATCAAGCCAACGAAGCCATGATTCAAGAGTCGCTGCGGTGTGCAGTTCGACCATTATAACTGTCTCAAACCAGGCTCTAGGCCTCACTCAGTCTATACTTTCCAATCACGCTCACAATACCCTCAATTATATAAAAATTAGCCCAAACAATGATAATATGAAAATAATCTAACAACGTTTGAGAATGAGACATGAAATGATATGATATAAATGGACTGAGTGTAGAATAGTGAACAACTATACATAAAGACAGCAACAATCAACCATTCTGGTTTGAACGTGTCGGCGTGAAGCCTTAATATTTATACTTACATGATCTCGAATATGTTCAATGTAATTGCAACCTTCACGGTACAAGTATTAGATTTAAGTAACCCTCAGGCAGTGCCATGGGGTGAGCCAGGCCACAATTATTCGGTGTACGCCCGCATGCCCGTCACTTGGCAAGTGCGTCACCTTAACTAATATCAAATATCAGATAACTTGGGGTTTCAAACCCTCAGTTCCAAGGTTGAAGACGTTACTTACCACAAAACCGGCTAAAACACTACTCTGCAGTGCCCTTGCCTCTAAATTCGGCCTCCGAGCGCTCCAAATCTACCAATAATCAGATGTATATCATTATAATATGCTAAGGAACGAATCCCAATCGAAATTTATCAAAAATACTCAAAAATCCCGAAATTGGTCAAACCCGACCCCCGGGCCCACATCTCGGAATCCAGAAAAATTTACAAAACTGGAATCCTTATCTTCACCCGAGTCTACCCTTATCAAATTTACTAAAATTCGACCCCAAATACCCCTTCAAATCATCACAAGAATTTCCCAACTTTTCTTCCCATTTTTCCCCAATTTCCACTTTGATTCCATAAATTACATGGTAATAATCAATACTAGTTCATGAAATTAGATCAAAAGTGATTAAGGAACACTTACCACAAGACTCCCACTGAAAATCTCCCTTCTCCCGAGCTCTCTAATGGAGTTTTGAAAAATGGCTAAAAACCCTCGTTATGAAACTTAACTTAAACTTTCTGCCCAGACTTTCCGCACCTGCGGCAGTTTGTTCGCACCTGCGGTCCCGCACCTGCGCTCAGGGGGACCGCACCTGCGGAACTTCATTAAACCGTCTAAACTCGCAGTTGCGGTCTAATTTCCGCACATGCGGGACCGCTCCTGCGATCAAGTGACCGCACCTGTGACTTCCCTCCAGGCTGCCCAGATATCCACACCTGCGAAGCCTTGTCTGCTTCTGCGGACCCGCACCTGCGGCTCCTCTTCCGCATGTGCGAAAACACCAGCACCAGCAGCTCAAGCTGCATTTTACCAAGTCCAAAATCTCTGTTCACCATCCGAAATCAATCTCGAGCCCCTCGGAACCCCAACCAAACATACCAACACATCACGTACGATCATTCAAACTTAGTCGAGCCTTCGAAACATCAAAAAAACATCAAAACCCCAAAAACTCATCGATTCAAGCCTATGAACATTTAAATTTCGAAATTCCACCAATGATGCTGAAACTACCCAAAACAAATCTGATTGACCTGAAATTTTGCAGCCATAACCAAAATGACATCACGAACCTATTCCAACTGTCAAAATTACATTCCGGCCCCGATAACCTATTTTCCACTGTCGACCGGAAATTGCCAAAAACTAATTTTCGCCAATTCAAGCTTAATTCTACACCGAACATCACAAAAATATTCCGGACACACTCCTAAGTCCCAAATCACCTAACAAAGCTATTTGAACCATAAAATATGCGCTCTGAGGTCGTTTCCAAATAAGTCAACTCCCGATTGACTTTTCCCAACTCTAAAGCTATTTTTAAAGACTAAGTGTCTCAATTCCCTCTATAACCACTCCGAACCCGAACCAACCAACCCTAACATTTCATGAACAGTCTAACCAAGCTACAACAAGGCAGAAACAGAGAAAATAATACATGTCCTACGTAACGACCGAGGAGTCGTTAGATTCTCCCCCTCTTAAACAAATGTTCGTCCTCGAACGGGTCTAGAAACATACCTGGAGTTTCAAACAAGTGAGGATATCTGATCTGCATCTCCCGCTCGGTCTCCCAAGTGGCCTCCTCCACTGGCTGACCTCTCCACTATACCTTCACTGAAGCTATCTCCTTTGACCACAACTTTCTGACCACCGAACCAAAATGGCCACCGGCTCAACCTCATATGACATATTATCCTCGAGTTGAACTGTGCTGAAGTGCAAAACATGGGACGAGTCACCAACATACTTCCGGAGCATCGACACATGGAATACTGGATGAACACTCGATAAGCTGGGTGGCAAGGCAAGTCTATAAGCCACATCTCCAACCTTCTGAAGCACCTCAAAAGGACCAATGAACCGGCGACTGAGCTTGCCCCTCTTCCCGAACCTCAAGACACCCTTCATGGGTGACACCTTCAGCAGTACCTTATCACCCTCCATGAAAGACACGTCCCGAACCTTCTGGTCCGCATAGCTCTTCCGCCTAGACTGAGCCGTGCGAAGTCGCTCCTGAATCAACTTCACCCTTTCCAATGCATCATGAACCAAGTCTGGGCCTAATAGCCTAGCCTCACCGGGCTCGAACCAACCAACTGGAGATCTACACATTCTAGCATATAAAGCCTCATACGGCGCCATCTGAATGCTAGACTTGTAGATGTTATTATATGCAAACTCTGCTAGTGGCAGAAACTGATCCCACGATCCACCAAAATCAATCACGTAGGCACGCAACATGTCCTCCAAGATCTGAATAATCCTCTCTGACTGCCCGTCGGTCTGGGGATGAAATGTTGTGCTCAACTCTACCTGTGTACCCATACCTCTCTGTATGACCCTCCAAAACTGAGATGTGAACTGAGTACCTCTGTCAGAAATGATAGAAACTAGGACTCCATGCAATCGGACAATCTCCCTAATGTAAATACCAACTAACCTGATGAGTTGTAGTTTGTTTTGATGATATAAAAAACTTTCCTTGTAAAGAACCAGGTCAATATTAAACTAGCAGCATCACAAAGTCATCCATGCGTCTTGAAACTTCAGCTCATGTGAACGTCGGCTCATGCAAAGATGCGATAAAGAAAAACCAGCTGAGGGACCTGATCCCTTAGCACACCCCAGCAGCAGGATTGAGAGATGGGACAGCGATGGAATATGTGACAACTTAGGTAATGGTTGCACTGTTCACGCTACAGTATAGCAACAGTACAATAGTCATTTTCTGATGGTTGAGGCTCTTTACCTCAAAGATATTGGACATCCTTCTTGGGAAATGCAAGGCTTGATAATATCAAAAGGATGAACAACAACATTTGCAACTCAAGCTTTTGACAAAAAGAAATACACAAGCA
Organism: Nicotiana undulata; assembly: GCA_005239495.1. NCBI lineage: Eukaryota > Viridiplantae > Streptophyta > Magnoliopsida > Solanales > Solanaceae > Nicotiana > Nicotiana undulata. The sequence goes on along the minus strand of ML249369.1, from coordinate 1,075 downwards.
TTAAGTGCTCTCAAGCATTAAAGACTCAAGAGCTTCAAAAGCAAGAAGACAACTCCACTAAGGTCTACAAACGTGCTCATCAAGTATTGATAATGTCCTTAGTTGAGTTGTAATCTTGTATTTTGTTTTTCATTGTATCCTACTAGCTTTTGTAGAAGCAACTAAGTAGGAATCTTTTTCATTCTTTATTCTCTTGATCTCACTGTGACTAGAGGTAGTCATGAGTCAAAGTCTTTGTAACTAGAGAGTTTCAAAGTGGCTTGTAATAGTGCTTACAAGTTAGTGTGTCAAAGTCTTTGTAAGGTTGCCTTTCAAAGTGGCTTGTAATAGTATAGATTACAAGTTAGTGAAGTTGAAATCATACAAGTGTATGTCGTG
>MDKH01201678.1:0-22189 GCA_005239495.1 Nicotiana undulata | reverse complement strand
AACCTCTGATCAGATGGTAAGTTATATACCGAGCCTACTGTGGCCGAGCGCCTATGAGCGAGCGCAATGGCCGAGATACAGAGCCTAGTATGGCAGAGCGCTTATGAGAGAGACTACTACGGCAGAGCAGTTATAAAGTTATATATATATTTATCGAGCCTTATAGGGCCGGACAACTATTTTACTTACTATATTGAGAGAGTTGAGTCAGTATCAGCAGGTAAGCATATCTTCAGATTATCTTTGACTTCCAGTTACCTGCAGTTATTATATTATCAGTTCAGTTTCAGCTTTCAGTATATTGCCTTACATACTCGGTACATTATTCGTACTGACGTCCATTTTGCCTGGGGACACTGCGTTTCATGCCCGCAGGTCCTGATAGACAGGTAGAGAGCCCTCCAAGTAGGCTATCAGCTCAGCGGAAGATGTGGTGCGCTCTATTTGCTCCGGAGTTGCTTAATTGGTCAGTATAATTAGGACATGTATTGATTGGTATGGCGGGGCTCAGTCCCGACCTTTATGATACTTATGTACTCTTAGAGGCTTGTAAACAGATGTCATGTATATGAATACTTGTATGGCCTTGTCGGCCTATGTTTAGAGTTTATAAATGATTAAGTTGGCCTATTAGACCCGTATGTCACGAGTATATGATAATGTAATAAGAAAGATACGTTTCGTTGGTACTCAGTTGTATAAGGTACCGGGTGCCCGTCGCGGCCCATCAGTTTGGGGTCGTGACAAAAGTGGTATCAGAGCAGTTCTGTCCTAGAGAGTCTACAAGTCGTGTTTAGTAACCACAAATCAAGACTTGTCTAACTTACCTCTTGCACTAGCTCCTTATTTATCAATAACCTTCCGGGCAGGAACCCTTGCTTCCTTTTTCTGACGTCATGCTTACATAACGTTTCGGAATCATAGCATATCTGTAGGATTCAGATAAGTGCAATCTCATTCCTTTCTCATTTTTATTGCACTCTTCCTTTACCATTTCATAGTTACTAGAAAAACTTAATTTTGTCTTAAAGTCATATCACTGCATATTCCCCCCTTTAGGGGAGTACCAATATTTAGTGTTACGATGAACTACGTATAGATGTTTTACCTTTTCATCTCTGGCGTCTTTTCACATCGTCCATGACCCTTACTCGCCTTGCGATAATCCTTCTGTACCAAGGATAATATAATTCCTTACTCGCGAGGGTGACACTTAATATAACCAGTACATACAGTCTCTTAACCTTAACTGTACTCATATTACTTGCTTTAGGGAAGCGTCTTCCTAAATGACCATTCCCTGAATTTTTCCTGAATCTTCTTTTGTTGTCCATTCTACTATTGCCGGAACGCAATCTGAAAATTCTCATGATGATGACTATTGTCAAATCACTCAGTCCCTAATTCATGTTCATCTTATCTTGTTCACCTGCCCATATTGATTTCTATTATTATGCGATCTAACTTTTTCCTTCTGGTAATTATGTTAGAGTCAAAAATTTATTTCTCAAAGTGAGGATGTGACGTTATGACCTATACTCTTTTGTTGCCTCAAGGCCTGTTACCTCTCGTTTTTCCCTTCACTTGACTATAGAATATGTAATACTATCATTTTTTTTAATCTACCGTTGTTATCCATGTACCATATTTTACTCATACTGCTTCACTAACTCTCTTCTTATTTTCCCGCGAACATTTCTATCTATCACCTTATTCTAAAAATTCGAATAAAACATTCTTTTGCTTTTATCCCCTCTTGATCCATCCATTGACTCCTTGATTGCCTAACATTCTCTTTCTACCAGGGATGGGAGCAATACCAAAGTAATATTTATCCCTTCGAAAATGTCAACCAACGCATACTTTTTTTCTCGTGTAAGAGGAGACAAATTGGAAGTATGGATCAGTACATGGATTTCTTAGAATTGTTATGAGGAAGTAAGTAGTTGCATATTTTCCGTAGTATAGTATCTTCTAGTCTTTCTCGAGTCCTGTACCTTTCTGTTCCATGATACCTTCTAATAATACCTTTACCGTTTCAAAAGATGACCAAATGCGGACTAGTAATATTCAGGAAAAGCTGCCACAATTGTGCAGTAACTTGGCAGTGCACAAACAAATAAGAGTGGCTTTTTGTTTGTTTCCCATGTAGGAGGCATTTACTTCATAGAACCAGCCATCTTTCTTGTGGATTCTCTAAATATAAGTTTTAGTAAAACTCCAAAATGTCCTCCTTGATCTCCTCTGTTTCGTTCTTTAATACTCCATTGACGTCCAATCTCCCAATGTAATTGTATTCAAACCATACATTCATCATTTTGGGTTACTCTAACCGCAGTCGGATCCTACTATCCTGTCTTTCTCTTTAAACCATATCCGTTAGCTCCCATAGAGCATGACTGAGATAGGTGCGGCCGATCGTACGTACATCTATTACTATTGTAGGTATTTCCAAATGCTTATATCTCCCTTCCTGAATGGTAAATAAGGATAATCTTTATTAACTGGGTACCTCGTACCCTTCTTCACCTCGCTTCTTTTACTTGTTACAACTCGTCTCTAACTTTTGACTCCATCATTCCTTTTTACTGTAAGACCATATAAGTATTCTTTCCTAAAAAAATCCTTATCAAGAACCGTACACCTTTTAGTATACGCATTATCAGCTGAAGACTTCTCATTTACTCATCATAAGCAATATGCAAAAATCGAGTTCCTCTAACTCAACCCTTTCACAACTATATCTCTTATCGATCATCTTTCTGAATGTAGGCATCGTCTTATTACTAATAGAAGTTTGGAATTTGAATTATTATAAATGAGCTCTACCGCACGATCTAGAGTAAGAAGAAAGAGTGACAGTCCTAAATTCCCTATAGCCTCCTGCTTATAAGTGTGGTGCATGACACACCCATAAACAAGACTCTACTAGACACGGCTTGTAGACTCCCTAGGATAGAACTGCTCTGATACCACTTTTGTCACGACCCCAAACTGATGGACCGCGACGGGAACCCGGTACCTTATACAACCGAGTACCAACGTAACGTATCTTTCTTATTACATTATCATATACTCGTGACATACGGGTCTAATAGGCCAACTTAATCATTTATAAACTCTAAACATAGGCCGACAAGGCCATACAAGTATTCATATACATGACATCTGTCTACAAGCCTCTAAGAGTACATAAGTATCATAAAGGTCGGGACTGAGCCCCGCCATACCAATCAATACATGTCATAATTATACTGACCAATTAAGCAAATCCGAAGCAAATGGAGCGCACCAACATCTTCCGCTGAGTTGATAGCCTACTTGGAGGGCTCTCTACCTGTCTATCAGGACCTGCGGGCATGAAACGCAACGTCCCCAGGCAAAAGGGACGTCAGTACGAATAATGTACCGAGTATGTAAGGCAATATACTGAAAGCTGAAACTGAACTGATAATATAATAACTGCAGGTAACTGGAAGTCAAAGATAATCTGAAGATATGCTTACCTGCTGATACTGACTCAACTCTCTCAATATAGTAAGTAAAATACATGTCCGGCCCTATAAGGCTCGGTAAATATATAAATAACTTTATAACTGCTCTGCCGTAGTAGTCTCGCTCATAGGCACTCGGCCATACTAGGCTATGTATCTCGGCCACTGGGTTCGCTCGTAGGCGCTCGGTCACAGTAGGCTCGGTATATAACTTACCATCTGATCAGAGGTTGCCCAATAGGGGCCTGCCCATCGATTATAGCTCGATGGTAATGAAAATACTTTTAATACGGTATATATAAACTCTCTGCTCTCTTGACTGGAATAAGACAATACTCAAATGAATATGAAGTCCTGATAAAGAGAATATTGTAACTTGCCAGGCTAGCAAATATACGTAAATTCAGGAACATGAATTGTTCTTTATGCCTCTTTATCAAACTTGTGTAATGACAAGATCATGCCAAAATGAAAGAAGGGATTAGCCTTAACATACCTAAAGTAGGAAAAATTCTGTATAATATTCCGTTGTAAACCTTCGTAGATTGAACTTAGAACCCAAATATCGGATTAAGCTTCTGTGTTTTGAAAATTGATGAACGAAATCAGCTTCTGTTCTTGGCGTTGAAATGCCTGGACGTTGGAGCTTATGTTCTTCTAACGTTTTCCTTTTATGAAAATTAGCTTCTAACCTTTCAAACTAAGAAAGTAAGCTTTCTTGCTTTCCTTTAGAATGAGTAACGTTAATGTGTTCTCATTACTTGTTTCAGGTTGAAATATATCAAGACTTGCACATGTCTTGTTTTGGATAATCACTCTTTTAGTTGTTTTATTCAATCACACCATAGATAGCCACCTAGGATGTTTAATAACTTAGTCACTTCATGTGGTAAGCTAGTGCTGCCACATGTCTTTGGAGTATAATTAATTAAGTTTTATCCACTTATTAGTTAACTGGGTAATGTCCTGTTACCCGATAATTAATCAATTACCCGCATAATATAAAAATTTTCCCAAATTACTTAAAATTCTTATTATTTTTTTAAAAATACTTCATATATACTTTATATATTATACTACCGTGGTCATATGGTACCTTGCATGGCACTAGTTCATAATTATCTGGTATTATCGCTCGACCCGTATTTTATTCCAAATTGACTACAGTCAACGAAATCCATTTTCTTTAATCCGTGTACCCTCTTATTCTTCATAACACTTATTTATCGCTTGCTATAAATAGCGTAAGTACATTAACATCAAGATGATCTCATCTCCGAGTCTACATCGGTTAACTGAAAATGAAATTTTAACGTACAATACTTCAGGGTGCAACATCGTCGTAACTTAATACTGCGAAGCGTAACATCACCGTAATACTGTGGGGCGTAACATTATTCCCCCCTTGGGAACATTCGTCCTCGAATGTTGACTGATGTACTTATCATTTTCATAACTTATATTTTCCGAATACTTTAGAACTTCCCTTGCTATCTAGGAGACTGTTTTGTGAATAATTTCAAAGGCCAAGGCATTCCCCCCTTTAGGCCTCTTTCTCATACCATGACTTATATTTGGAATCCTTCTAGTCTCGTAACTGTTGCTACCTTTTATCATGTAGACTATACGACTCTGACCTAGTAAGTGCGCTTATGCGTATCTTCTCTCCTTTTTCCTCCAGCTTTTAACCAATTTCTAGGCCTTACTTTGTGAACGTATACAGAGCTTAATAAGATATCCCTCTGGGCATCTATAGGTATACTGAAGTTCTTCGCTCAATACTTTGTTGAACTTACGAATATTGTTATACCTTCTTTCATAGATCTGTTTACTCATTCGTATGACTTTACTGCATCTAGGTAGGTCATACTATACCATAACTCATACTTTGATTTATTTTTACTGTGGACTGCGCCAACTCCAGGTTACTCTCATTGCTTATCCTATATGTATAAATCTAAGTCCTTTAATGCTTACTCATTACTTGTTCATCTTAAAAATGACGGCTTAATATCACCTCATACTTTGTGACTCTTGTTCATCCATTGTTGATTCAACTCAAAATTAATCTATCATCTGCCACTACTAACTTGATCTTTTATGTAACATTGCCGCTAGGGCTCACGTCTCATTGGGGACATCTGAAGTAATTAGATTGATCAATCTAGGGGCGATACTATACTTCCATAACCTTCCATCATCTTCACCTTACGTGGGTATTTAATCCTGTATAATTCGTGAAATCCTCTTCAAGTCATTATTCAATCGAAGGCCCAAACATCATTCTTTGTCCATCACAATTACACTTTCATTCTTCTACCAGGGCAGCATTCCATTTCTTCTAAATGTCATTAGTATTAGACTCCTTTGAGTTCATTCAGGCTATACTGAACTTTGTATAATTTAGAGAAACCATCAACTCTTCTTGTTTTCATGGTCTTAATCATGAGGACTTATCCATTCTCGTCACCTTCTCACTCGCCCTTTCTTATCCTTATTTCTGACTTCCTAAAACCTTGTTGCTTTACCATACTTTAGTTTGCGACCTACACATATCTATTTATATTACTTGCAACCCTTAAACTTGGTTGTATAATAGATTTCCTTATGTCTTTATGGAATATCAAGCGAGACATCACATCGTCTCTAACCCTTGTTTATTCTCTTAATCAGGCTTCTCGATACCTAGACCATAGGCTGGAGGATATGCTACTGACGATGCCGCTATTATTCCTTGATATTGAATCCTCGCGCTTTTAGCACTCTCATCAACAAAAGGGTCAAATGCGAAGGGAAAACATGAGGCCAAATAGCAACCACAGACACCGACCTCGACCCAACTGGAAAAGAAAGGGACTAACGAAGATGATGATTATGGGGTCCCTCGATCCTTCATAGTCCTCGATGATTTCGACGCCACCAAGTCAATGGTCGAAGAGTTGGAACAAGTCATACTGATCGAACATCAGCCCGAACGAAAGGTATACCTGGCAATGGGGCTAACTCCAGAGCTCAGGAGAAAACTTATTCAATTCTTTAAAGCTAGCATGGATTTCTTTTCTTGGTCCCATCTCGATATGACAGGAATTCCACCGAAAATCACCACCGATAAACTAAGCATGGACCCGAAATTCCGTTCGATGAAGCAAAAAAGAAGACTCCAGTCCGAGGTCAAACATGCTTCGTCAAAGATAAGGTAACCAAACTTCTTAAAATAGGGTCCATCTGGGAAGTAAAATATCTTGAATGGTTAGCAAACGTAGTAGTAGTCCCTAATAAGGGGCACAAACTTAGAATGTGTGTAGATTACAAATATCTAAATAAAGCATGCCCCAAGGATTCTTTTCCTTTGCCTAATATCGATCTCATGATCGATGCCACGGCCGACCACGAGATCCTCAGCTTTCTCGATGCCTATTCCGGGTACAACTAAATGCAGATGAACCTGGAAGATCAGGAAAATACCTCATTCATCACTAAGTATGGTACCTACTGCTATAATGTAATGTTATTTTGATTAAAAAATGATGGTGCCACTTATCAACGCCTAGTAAAACGGATGTTCGAAGAACAAATAGGGAAATCTATGAAAGTTTATATTGATGACATGCTAGTTAAGTCCATGCGAGCACATGACCATTTGAATCATTTGTAGGAAACTTTCAGTTTACTGAAGAAATACAACATGAAGCTGGACCAAGAAAAATGCGCATTCGAGGCCAGGTCAGGCAAATTTCTTGGTTTCATGGTATCCAAACGAGGAATTGAAATCAACCCCGACAAGATCAAAGATACCGAGGACATCATGGGAGTATCAGAGATAGCGTAAGTGGAGTCTTGGTCTGAGAAGAACGAGGTACGCGATTGCCTATCTATTATGTTAGTCAGACCTTAGGTGAGGCCGCAACTAGGTATCCCACCTAGAAAAAATGGTGCTCGCTTTGATAAACGCCTCTAGGAAATTAAAATCATACATTATATGTCACCTCATATGTGTTGTAAATATATCCACTTCGAAATATTTTGCATAAACCCAAGCTTTCAGGACACTTGGCCAAATGGGCCGTAGAAATAAGCAGGTATTGAATATCGACCACGAAAAACCATCAAGTCTCAAATCTTGGCAGACTTCATGGCTGACTTCACGACAGCCCTAGTACCACGAAAGAGAATTGTTAGTAAACTCGGGTATGTCCTCGGGAATCTAAACCCTCTTTACGGACAGTTCTTCGAACGCAAAGGGGTTCAGACTCCGCATTGTGCTAAAACCACCCACAGGTAACGTGGTTAGACAATCTATTAGAACTGTAAAATTGACTAACAAAGAGGCCGAATATGAGGCCATGATTGCAGGTCTCGAACTATCCAAAGGCTTGGGAGCGGAGGTGATCGAAGCCAAATGCGACTCACTCCTCGTGGTGAATCGGGTTAACGGAACATTTGAAGTTCGAGAAGAACGGATGCAAAGACACCTGGATAAGCTACAAGTAACTTTACATCGATTTAAGGAATGGACTTTGCAACATGTTCCTCGAGATCAGAATAGTGAGGTCGATGCCCTCACAAACTTGGGGTCATTGGTCGAAGATAACGAGCTCAATTCATAGGTTGTCATGCAGCTTATGAGGTCAGTGGTCGAAGAAGGCCAAGCTAAGATAAACTCCACAAGTCTGACCTGGGATTGGAGAAACAAATACATAGAGTATTTGATGAATGGGAAGCTTCCCTCAGATCCAAAAGAATTGAGAGCCCTGCGCACAAAGGCAACACGATTCACCTTGTCCGAAGACGGAACATTGTTCAGAAGAATGTTCGATGGTCCACTAGCAATATGTCTAGGACCGGGAGATACTAAACTCTGAGGGAAGTTCACGAGGGCACTTGCGGAAATCATTCCGATGCCGAGTCATTGGTCCACAAGGTGATCAGATCCAGATACTACTGGATCGACATGGAAAAAGATGCGAAAGAGTTTGTTCAAAAATGAGACAAGTGCCAAAGACATGCAACGATGATTCACCAACCCGGGAAACTACTCCATTTGGTCGTATCCCCATGGCCATTCATGAAGTGGGGAATCGACATTGTTGGCTTGGTTCTCCTCAGTAACCAAGCCTCTCAGATAGTTAGAAATTCCTACGGGGGGAGAAGACCCGAGCATCCTCCGGGAAAGTAAGCATTATGTTCCGCCTGCTGCCTGGGTTAGCACTTGGGGCCGGGAATCGGTCCACCAATCTCGGACTCGATGAAGATCCAGTAGCGCCCAATGACGGTACCTTCTTCGGTGCCAAAAAATTACCGAACCTAGTGATATCCTCTGAGGAAGCAGACTCAATCCCGTCCAAGAAGTCGTGAATATCGATCGCCCCCTGAATACCCTCGTAAGAGCGGCTTTCCAACATGTTTCCCTCACGGATCATAGCATGTGAAACCTGAGGGGATCCCGAAATGTCAATCACCCCTAGCTCGTCCCTCGGTACCTTTTTTGCTACTCGGAATGCCTCGCCCCCGGTCTCTCTCTCGACCGTCTTAGCTAGGGATGGGGTGGACTCTACTCTTTCTGATTTAGGGACTTCGTCCAAAGATCCTCCATCAACCTCCTCCAGTTCGGAGGACTTTTGTATTGAAGAACTAGCTCGCACACGGGTGACCAACTTGAAGTTATCATTTTCTTCATCTTCGGACTCATCCTTTAACTGGTGGATCTAGTCCAAGGACATGACACCGGTGTTCACCTTGGGCTTGCGGGGCCTCCTCGCCGATATTTTCTTTTCCGAGCCCGGGGAACTCGGAGCCCTTTTTCTCTTTTTCTCCTTAGCCTTCTTTGCAACAAGTGGTTGGGGAAGAACTTCTTCATCACTAGAAAGGGGTCTCATTGCAACATCTTTTCCGAGATCTACAAAACAAAAAAAGGCAAGTGAGTTCGAGAAACGGCCAGGACGATTACCATTCCGAGACAGAAACTTACCATTATTACGGGCCTCCTATCGACCCTTTGACAACTCCATCCAGGCAAATTCGGAGTAGGGTCTCTGTGACACCAGGACCTTGACTCATTGTTTTAGTTCCGGAATTGGGTCAGTCATCTGGGCCACAGCTGTAACACCAAAGCATAGATGAGGAAAGAAGATAGAAAGTGAAATAGCAAATTGAACATTCAAGGTAAAGTGTGCTTACGTTTCATGTTCCACTTCTTGGGGAATGGCATGTCTTCAGCGGGGATCAGGTCCGAAGTCCTTATTTAGATAAATCGGCCCATCCAACCTCGATCCCGAGATTCGTCTATGCTGGAGAACGGGGACCGACTGGCTCATAAGGTGATCAAGGGTGAAAGGGCATTGTAATGACGCATAAGGTGATCAAGGGTGAAAGGACATCCCTCGATTTTTCTTGTGAAGAATCGGAGGAGAATCACTATTCTCTAGAATGAAGGGTGGATTTGGCCGAGGGTGACATCGTATCTCTTGCAAAAAGCGACGATGATGGGGTCTAAGGGACCCAACGTGACGGGGTAAGTGTAAACACTTAGGTACCCCTCTACATGAGTGGTGATCGATTACTTAGGAGAAGGAACTACCACATCCTTATTAACCCAGTCACACTCATCTTTAACTTTTTTGAGGATGTCTTTATTGATGGTGCATATATACCTCGAGTCCGGTTCACATCGGCCCTGCACCGAGGAGGTCTTCTCAATTTTAAAATCTATGACAGTTGGGCACCCTACCTAAATGAATTCCTCAGGGTGGGACTCCGCCTCAGCCTCATAACCGGCGGGCCGTGATGAAGAAGCAACCTCCTATTGCGGCACACTTTTGGAAGTTTTAGCCATTAATGAACAAGAGCAAAGGAATTGGGATGATATGCGGATGATTAGAGTTCAAGAAATTTGGGTATGAAAATTATGAAGCAAGGGTATTTTTGAAGGAAAGGCAAGAGCAGGAAGAGCGTTGAATGTAAAAGTTTGAATGAGAAAGGGCTAGGGTTCTTATAGGTTGCATGCGACCGTTCAGAACCGGTAGTGGCCGACCAGCCACTGATTGGAATTTAATGCATTTGTAACTGGATAGACGAAACATTTCGGCGCTTGCATCATGATCGGGCTCGTAGCTAATGTCATCTCTCGTCGAGGCGGAGTTCGGAAATTCATATCGTTTCTCGTCACCTTCTTCTCGAGAAACGAGGGGACTATTTGTATACGGTCAAAACGGGCTTGCCTTTCGTATGACCAATCGATACCATAGCATGATGGGTCGAGGTTCAACCTCGTGTTATATCGAGCCATAGTGGGAAGTTAGATTGATAAGCTCGTAACCCAGAGACCGATCAAAGTCGAGATCAGTCAAGATCGAGACCTAGCAAAATAGAGATTGAGTAAGACTGATAGATGTTTACCTAGTCAAGTAATGGTAAACTGAAATATCCGTAATCAAGCAAGGATCACGGTGAGAATCTCGGCACATATCAAGATGAGGCCGATTAATTAGCCAATCATGAGATTTCTTACTGTATTTAGAGTTGTAAAAAAAGTAGGACCTACTATATAAAGGGGCTCCTATCATTTGTAAAACATCATTACATTCACACAATACAAAGCAATACACTGCCTTCTTTTGGCTTCAAATATTCTGTTGCTCTATTCATATCTCAGAAGAATCTTCACTTGGTTCGAAGGGGCCAAAGCTATATGTTTCATTTGGCTTGCATTTATTTCTTTTTACGGTTAATTTCAATATCAATTTATACATTTTCTCAGTTTGTGTCAAGTAAAATCACATGTCCTTAATACCACGTATAAATTCAATTGTTATCCGTTTTTAGGGTAAACAATGGGACATACCCCCGTCAACCCTAAAAGTACAAGTACATAGAATATTTAATGGAGTATTCTCTCAAATATCCTATTACAAAAACTAGTTGTTAGAACTATCCTTGATACTTGACCTCGATCGTTATTGACCGCCCGGCTACGAGCCCCATCGTCTACTATTCGACCTCGTCCACATTGCTTTCCAAAATACCGCTTCATGCTAAATCCCATTGAGGCATATTTTGACCTATACAGTTAGTTCCTCCACTTATTGATGTCGACCCTGGACGACCTCGATAAGCAAACTTTGTTAGTTATGATTGAGAAGTTTAGGCGAGCAGGTCGAGTAATAGCGTTTCGGAGGGGGTGGAAATGTGGCCTTCCGGTTCTGGTGGAGGGGGGGTACCTGACCCTATTCCCTTGGTAGTGCTCATGCCTCCCCATGATGATGGGGCTTCCATTATTGCAGAAGATGAAAGATTTCCTATGATGGAGGAAATAATTTCCCATAACGAGAAGTCAAGATCTAGCTTTTCAAAGCTACCCGAGGACGACTACGAGGCTGCGGAATCTATGATGGATGCGGCTGCCCTTGCTAATTTTAGGGCGAAGATCAAAATTCCAGCCTACATCGATCTGGTCCCGGCTAGTCGCGACGTGGTGCAGATTCATCGCCCCAGATACTGCATATTCGATGCATATCCGTTCTATGTGGGCTACTCTTTTCCCCTTCTCCCTTGGCGGAGGAATTTTGTTGCTACTACGGCATCTACCCAGACCAACTTTCACATTACATATACAAACGCATCCATATGTTGACGAAGTACGTAGAATTGGTCGGCCATGGGATCTCTCTTCGCCACCTGATGCACCTCTTCGCGCCCAGCTTCGATAGGGGGATGATGTTGCGTCTTCTTCACCGTGGAAGTAAGAGCTTGGTAGTAAAGATGGATGATAAAGCAAATCATCGATTTTGTCTTAGCTACATCTACGTCAAGATTGAGGACGTGGTGGCGTGTAATTATGCCCGTAAGTATTTTTACTAAGCGATCCTTTTGTTTATTTTGGTTGTAGCCTAACATTCTGACTTTTCCTCGTTCAGCTGAGACTTCGCCCCCTCCTTTGGTTTCGGATATTCAAGACTAGGTTAGCCAGGTCTTGCCTCACATAGTGAGGATTCACGAATGTTCGGCCTTTCTCAAGAAGTTCGGGCCCAAGCTTCCAGCGACCGGCGAGTTTTCTTGTTTTGAATATTTGTTGTCGCGGCCCTATGGTTTCTTGCTTCATATCGTTTTGTGGGAATCGACCTCTTAACCTTCTTTTTATTCTCTTTTGTTGTTAGCCTGGGGATCTTTGAGGAGGTCAAAGGCCCCTACTCCTACATTTCGCCAAATGAACAGTACAATGGCGTCCTCCCCTACTGTGATTGTGGCCAAGCTTACCCGGCCATCCACTTCTATTCAGCCTCTGATATCGGCTAGATCGTCTCATCCGTCGGCGGCCTCAGTACCATAGACTCCGGCCTCTCCCTTGATTTATTTAATAGACGAGGAGTCTTCACCGAGCGAGGAGGATTTGGTCCCCCATAAAAGGAAGTCGGTGGACGTCTTCCATGAGACAATCCGAGCTATAGATTCTACAAAGGATGATCACGATCCAGTCTCCGATGTGCCTGAGGGTGGTACAAATCTTCCATCTAAAGTCCTTCCATCAGCGGAAACCGTAGAGAGCGTACCCCTTCCTGATGCCGACGTTGGAGCTAGTGTCGGAACGTCCGTGGAGGTTCTAGGTACGGTGAGACGATATGAGCCATTGTCCTCGTGTCCACTTGATGTTCCCATCTCATTTACCCATGAGAGAGGTAAGGGGGTTGTTGAGGATGATTATGATACGGGCTCCGGTCTCGATCCTAATGAGTTTCGGATGTTAAGCGAAGGGGTTCACTCGCGTCGAAGTCAGGTTGGAAGGGTCCTCGCGGACCATTATGGTTCCTATGGATCAGGACCTGTTGGTGAACACAGAGAATGTATTTCCCTCCTTAGGTCCTTTTTGCTCTGATGTGGAGGGTAGGACCCTCGAGTCTTTTGATGACGCCGCCCTATTAGCGAGTATAGCCGGCCTCGCCCTTAGGGTAAGTTTTGCGACCTTTCTAGTTTTTGTGCCTTGTATTTTTTTTTGTTTAACTCTGGTTTTCTTCTCCTCTTTCTCCTTAGACCCTTATTCTGGAGATCAAGAGTGCTCATCAAGAGGAGAGGCTCAAGGCCATTTTCAATAAGATGGAGCGGAAGTACCGTGAGTACCGCAACAAACACGACGAGATCTGCAGGCGATTCAGTGGGGATGGAAACTTTCAAGCTCTTCGAGATGAGTTGAAAGAGAAAGATGACAAGTTGATGAAACTCATCGGTAAGTGTAGTGTCCTCGAGGGAGCACTGAGAGAGAAGAAGGAAGAGCTTACGGTGAGCAAAGGGGTCAAGGCACAGTGTGCTGATCTCCAAGCCCAAGTGATCTCGTTGTGGGCCGAGCTCGAAGAAAGTCTAATCAAGGCATAGGCGTTGGGTGGTGAGCTCGCTGAGAGGATAGCGGACTTAGAGAAGTCAGAATCGGATCAGTTGGTGGACTCGAGGCAAGTAGAGGCATCAGAGGTCGTAATCCGCGTTCTTCGTTCAGAGCGGGCGAGTGATTTGGAGACGGCGAGTCTCATAGAGGAGCAACTTGGCGAGTGTATAAAGGATATGGAGAAAGAAGCTTCGGGCCTTAATGAACGAGTTGTCGCCCTTGAAGCCGAAAATTCCTAAATTATTGGCTCAGTCGTCCTCTTCTCGTTCTTTTACCTTTCCTGACATTCCGAGGGATTTGTATGAGATCTGGATCCACGCTGAGTGCTAACGAGATATATTTAGGGACTTGATGGCGATGGGAAAGGTTACTGAGTCCTACTTTGAGGATGCTCGTGTTAAGGCACGCTCAACTCAGATTGCTTGTGGCTATGATCCCGCTAGGCCGGAGGCTTGTGATGGCGAGGAGGATGGGATCGAACAAGATGCCTGGTATGAGGATGAATATTCTGAAGGTTGTGGCGACAGTACATGATGAGAGGCGGGTGGAGATGATCTGGGTGGTCATATAAATAACATTTCTCGGTTAGGTGGCGAGTAGTTATTTTTCTTTCTTTTTGCTTGTAAGTTTTGTACATATTTTTGTGGGAATCTGCTTAGCTTTTGTAAAGAATATATTTTATCAAATGCCATTTTCTCTGCTAGTACATGACTCTTTTCCTTCTGTTCGGGCTGGTATGCCTCTTTCCTTTGTTTTTCCGTTTGGTCTCTTTAGTCGTAAAAACTTGGTTTATGTGTGTTGAACAAGGTCAAAACAGAACTCAATTTCAGTCACGGCCGTGGGCCAGTAGGTGTTAATTCAAACGAGGTCGAATGTAACCTATACTTAGTTAATTCGAAACAAGGTCGAATGTAACTTATACTTAGTTAGTTCGAACAAGGTCAAGTGTGAGTTAATTCACGTGAGATCAAATGTAACTTATACTTAATTATGGCAGGGAGCCGAGCGGGTGTTGATTCGAATGAAGTCGAATGTAACCCGTACTTAGTTGAATAGGGCAGGGTCGAACGTGAGTTCATTCGAGCGAGGTGGAATATAAGTTACGTAATTGTGGACAGGGGCCGAACGGGTGTTGATTCGAACGAGGACAATGTAACTCGTACTTAGTTGATTCGAGCAGGGTCGAATGTGAGTTAATTTGAGCGAGGTCAAATGCAACTTACTTAATTATGGCCAGGGGACGAGTGGATGTTGATTCGAACGAGATGGATTGTAACCCGTACTTAGTTGATTCGAGCAAGTTTGAATATGAATTAATTCGAGCGAGTTCGAATATAACTTACTTAATTGTGGTCGGGGACCGAGTGGGTGTAAATTTGAACGAGGTAGAATGTAACTTGTGTTTAATTGTGTCCTGGAGGCGAGTAGATATTGAGGCAATGTTGCTCTGGCTAAAAAATATGGGCGAACTACATACATTTGTGTTTTGCTCATATACTTGGAGAAATTTACATGTTTTTTGGGCTGGTATTCCAGCCCCAATCTATCTAGTCCCTTCATTGGGCGAATTGAAGACGTGTTGAGAGGTTGGTCAATTAACTAACCATCCGATGCCTTCTTCCGTTCGTATTTCAACTTGAAGTGTCCCCCTTGTCGCCTCGTTAAAAACCTCTTTGAGAAAACCCAATTGGGACAAAACTCAAGTGAGGGAAAAAAGAGTACAACTTGGAGGACGCTTAGTCTTAAAAGTTGAAGTACTTGAGGTGTGCAATGTTCCAGTTGTTTGGTAGTAGTTTTCCTTCCATTGTTCTAGTTGGAATGACCCTTTGTTTTCTGTTGCCGTGATTTTGTATGGACCGTCCCAATTTGTTCCTACTTTGCCTTCCCGCGGGTCTTTGCTTGCTTGTGTTTTGGCTTTGAGCACGTAGTCCCTGACTTTGGGTGGTCAGATCTTGGCGTTTTTTTTATAATAGCGTTCTGCTTGTTGATTTTGGGAAATCTCCTTATGTAGGCCATATCTCTCCATTCTTCGACTTAGTCGAGCTCTTGCCTTCTACTTTCATCGTTCCTCGACCCACTCTCATGGGAGTATCTAAAACTGGGCTCTCCGACTTTGAATGGTATTACCGCATCAGTCTCATAGTAGGGTGTCTCTCCTATTCTCGTCTTTAGCGTTGTGTGGTAGTCCCAAAGCACTTCTGGTAATACCTCCGGCCATAGTCCCTTGGCGTCCTCAAGCTTTTTCTTCATGATTTTCAGTATTGATTTATTGAAGGATTCTGCGTGCCCCTTGCCTGTGGGGTGGTACAGTGTGGAGAGTATTCTTTTGATATGCAACTTCTTAAGAAAATCGGCGATTTTCCCCTTGCCTCCGATGTGGTACGGTGTGAAGAGTATTCTTTTGATATGCCACTTCTAAAAAAAATCGGCGATTTGTTTTTAGTAAATTAAGGTCTGTTATCGCAACTGATCTCTTTGTGGAGGCGGCACACGATGTTTTTCCATATGAAGGCGAATACTTCTTGCTCATGTATCTGGGTGAATGCTCATGTTTCCACCCATTTAGAAAATAGTCAGTTAAACCAAAAGAAACCGTATGTTACCTTGCCCTGCAGGGAGGGTTCCGATGATGTCCATTCCGCACTTGATGAACGGACAAGGGGAAGTGACCGAGTGGAGGTGCTCGCCCTCTTGAGGGATCATTGGGGCATATTTTTAGCATTGCTCGCATTTTTTCACGAAGTCTGCGGCCTTTTTTTTCATAGCGGGCCAGTAGTAACCTGCCCGTATGAGACATATGACCAGAGCTCGGTTGTCGGAATGAGATCCACAGTGGCCTTCCTGGACTTCTTCTAGGACGTGTCGCGTTTGGTTCAAACCTAAGCATTTCGCTGGGAGGCCGCCATACGTCCTCTTATATAGTTCGTTGTGAATGATGTTGTACCTGGCCGCTTGCATCCGAAGCTTCTTGGCTTTCTTTTTATCATCTGGGAGTACGCCATCCTGCAAGTATGTAACAATACGGTTACGCCAGCCCCAAGTTAGATTTATAGTACATACCTAGATTTTATCTATCGATGAGTGGAGGATGGGTACCACGTTTCTATTACGGTTATGCTTTTAGTAGCTGCTGCTAATTTGGCGAGGTCGTCTGCTTCGATGTTTTGTGATCGAGGGATCTGGTCGAGCTGGCATTCGTCAAACTCGGGCAGTAGTTTGCAAATCTCGACCTGGTGTTTTTGTAACCTTTTCTCTTTGATCTGGAAAGCCCCTGTGACTTCGTTGACGACGAGTTGAGAGTCGAAGCGTAGGATGACCCGTCTAGCCCCGTACTTGAGTGATAGCCTTAATCCTGCAATCAAGGCCTCATACTCGGCCTCGTTGTTAGTCATATCCGGGCACCTTATGGACTAGCGAATCACTTCGCCTGTCAGGACTTCGAGCACAAGTCCCAGTCCGGACCCTGACGCATTAGAAGCGTCATCAGTGTACAAATCCATTAGATCTTGTGTTTTTGAAGAAGCGTGGGCAGCTTCTTTTTTTTGACTTAGGGCGTTATTTTTGAGCTGAAGTCGGCGACGAAGTCGGCAAGGACTTGTGATTTTATCGTCGTTCGCGGTTGATATGTGATATCATGCTCTCTTTATTGTATGGACCATTTGGCTAACCTTCCTGATAGCTCGGGCTTATGCAAAATACTTGTTAAGGGGAAAGTTGTGATTACCGAGATGGGGTGGCACTGGAAGTTTTATCTAAGCTTTCGTGAAGCTACAACCAAGGCCAGGGCCAATTTTTTGAGGTGAGGGTACCTTGTCTCGACATCGAATAAGGTTTTGCTAATGTAATAGATGGGACATTGCGTACCTTTATCTTCCCAGACCAGGACTGCACTCACCGCTACTTGATATACGGCAAGGTAAACGAGGAGGCGCTCCCTAGGTTCCGCTTTGGAAAGAAATGGCGGTGATGACAGACAAGCCTTTAACTCTTTCAGGCTTGGGCGCACTCAGAGGTCCACTAGAGACCGTTGTCCTTCTTGAGTACGCCGAAAAATTTGTGGCATATGTCGAATGATCGCGAGATGAATCTCGACAGGGCGATGATACGGACAGTCAACCTCTAAACTTATTTTTTGGTACTTAAGTCTTCTGGTATTCCTTCAATGGCATTTATTTGGTCAGGGTTGACCTCGATACCTCATTGTGATACTTGGAAGCCCAAGAATTTTCCTGAGGTCACATCGAATGCACACTTTTCAGGATTTAGCTTCATTTCGTACCGCCTGAGTATATCAAAGGCTTCTTTCAAGTGGTCGATATGATCTTCTTTCCTTTTGGACTTGACCAACATATCGCCTATGTATACTTCCATGGTCTTGCCGAGTTGATTCTTGAACATTTTGGTCACAACCTTTGGTATGTCGCCCCCGCATTTTTCAGTCTGAAAGACATAACTTTGTAGCAGTACGTTCCTTGATGGGTGATGAAGGTAGTCTTCTCCTGGTCCTCCTCTTCCATGAGGATCTGATTGTAGCCCGAGTAGGCATCTAAGAGGCTTAACAGTTCATGCCCGGCCATTGCGTCAATGAGCTGGTCGATATGAGGTAACAGGAATGAATCTTTGGGGCATGCTTTGTTTAAATTTGTAAATTCTACGCACATCCGCCACCTCTCGTTATTCATGACCACACTGGCGACCCATTGAGGGTATTTTGACTCCCTGATGAAGCCATTTTCCAATAATTATTCGACCTCCTCGCGGATTGCATCTTTGATCTGGAATTGAACTTCCGCCTAACCTGCCTCACTGAGGGGGTGGAAAGGGTCGACGTTCAACTTGTGTGTGGATATTTCCTTCCGGATACCTAGCATATCTGCATGGGAAAAAGCAATCAAGTCCGCGTTAGCGGTTAAGAATTGACGGAATTTACCTAGTTCTTGAAGCTTGCAGTCGATGTAGGCTTTCTTGCTGTGGTCATATCATCAAGTTGGACGAGGTCGATGTCTTCTATGGTTGATCCCGCGACCTCTACTATTTCGGTATCTCTGATGACGTCCTCTCTTTTGTCGTATCTCGACCTCGACCCTGTTAATTGCTATGCCTCTTTTGCTTTGTCCTTCATCTTTTGGGGGAATACAGTCCAGGGCGATGTGGTAGCATTCTTGAGATGTGTGTTGTTCTCCTCATATGCTAAATATTCCCCATGGGGTTGGAAATTTGATAACTTGGTACAAGCTGGAGGGTATAGCCCTCATGGTGTGTATCCAAGGTCGGCCTATTATGGCGTTGTACGTCGTGTCATGGTCCATGATGTGGAATGTGGTTTCTATAGTGATGGGGAGTTTGATTTCTCCAGACGTTCGTTCAAATGCATTGTTAAAACCTGTTAGCGTGATGCAACACGACACTATCTTATCCTCGAGTTTCATTTGTGGAAGTACTCGAGGGTGGATAATGCATGCATCGCTCCCATCGTCCACCATAATGCGTCTTACATCTGTACCTAATATTCGTAAAGTGATAACAAGGGCATCATAGTGAGGGAAAACCAAACTGTGGGTATCTGACTTATCGAAGATGATACTTTCTTCGAGTTCGTCATATCGTTCATGAGTGATTGACCATTTGAGCTTATGTTTTGTGGTGAACTTTATGTTGTTGCTCGAGGTTTCGTCACCGCCCTCGATGATCATTTGAATGGTGGAGTCAGTGAGGGTGGTTTCGATGGTCCCTGGTGTTGTTCACGTCCTCGCGCAACGTTGATCCTTCCTAGGTTGATCATCAATTCTTTGACGTGTCCTTGGCGAATCATGTTTACGACCTCCTGCCTTAAAGCGATATAATCCTCATGTTGGTGACCTCGCTCTTGGTGTAACTTTCAGAGGGTGTTTGACTTTATGGTGCTTGGGTATGACCTCATCTTTTATGGCCACTTTACTTTTGCTCCGAGCTTCTCCAATGCATAGACTATTTCTGAGGGTGACACACAAAAATTGTGAGCTGATAATAAAGGGGGCATACGTCTCTCATTCCGGTGAGTCCATGTCATTGGTCTAGATAGTCCCTCTTCGTGGCGGGAGGGGGGCATGACGGCGCTTCTGATATATGGATGATGTCTTCCTCGGTTGGTGTTGAGCTGCAAGATCCCTCGTGACATCATTTCTTCAATGCTTCCTGGAATCGACCAGTACCAAGGTCAACCGATGGGTTGGCCCATTCAGGTCGTCTTCTACAGCACAGACCTCAGCGCAGTAGGCGTTGTGTTTTTCATCCCAAGTGGTTGGAGGATATTTCATAAGCCGACTAAATAATTTTCTGGTCGCTCTTGAGACATTCTAGTTCAGCCCATTTTGGAAAGCCTCTACAACCATGCCTTCTGATACATTTGGTAAGGTCATCCTTACTTAGTTAAATCGAGCGAGGAAGTCACTCAATCCCTCTCCGAGCTATTGTTTAATGGAAAATATATCGTTCGCTCTTGCCTCTACCTTATTGGCTCCAGTATGGGCAGCTGCGAACTTGTCGGCCATCTTTTCAAATGTTTCAAGAGAGCGCGCGGGCAGTTGTGAATACAAAGTTAATTCTCCTCCCGTGAGGGTCTCGCCGAACGTTTTCAACAAGATGTAGGATACTTGTTCATTGGCGAGATCATTGCCCTTTACCGCAGTGACATAGTGAATCACATGATCTTCGGGGTCACTTGTACCGTGATATATTTTCCGATAAGGCGGCATCTTGAAGGTCTTGGGTATTGCATGTGGGGAGGCTTCATCAATGTAGGGTTGCTCAACGAACCGACCAGCATCTCTTTTTGGAAAGAGTTTTGGGGCACCCGGTATTTTGTCGACTCTTTCTTGGTGCTTCTCATTTGGTCCCGAAGCATTTTGTTCTCATTTTCCATTTCTTCCATCTTCCTTAGAATTGTTGTGAGGGTGTCTTCACCTACATTATTAACATTGTGAGTGATACTTGTTACTGGAGGGAGAGGGTCGTGATGCTCGGCCGTTGTTAGTGTAATGCAAGTCCTTGCTTTTTCTCTAGCTGCCTCCTAGGCGGGCTTGTCGAGAATGCTGGTTAGCGTGTTTGTTAGCCAAGCTTCAAGTAGTTTTTCACTATTGGTGGCGCCTCTTCCGTCGTGGTCGTGGATGTGGAAGCTCCTTTACCGCGGGATGTTGTGATACTGCCGTGAGGGAGGAGCGGCCCACCTCGCATGGGAGAGGCGTTAGGTGTTATATCTTCGTCTTCTATTTCAGAAACCTCATTGATGGTGTTCAAGAGGTTGGTAGTGAGACCGGACACTGCCTTCATTCTTTCTTCTCTATTACCTGCCATGTCAGATCTGTGTGTACAAGGAAAAAGAAGTTTTACTTTTTTTTGTGAACTGTGCTAGTTATATACCTAGAAGAAACTAAAAGTTTAACTAGGAAATCCTCACAGACTGTGCCAAATTGTTTTACCAAAAAGTGTAAATCTTTAGCTAAACTAATTAATTTTATGTAATAAATGGCATTAACATAAATAAGAAGAATGATTCATCCAATATTGAATGAGGTGGATGATTCTTCTTTATGACAATGATGAGTGATAGACAAATTCTATAATATTGGAACTATTCTCGAATATGATGAAAAGTATGGAATAATAGATGGTAGAATCTTATTAGAAAGGTCGTGTTTGTATCTTTTCTAGAGAGAACACCTTCTTATGGAAAAGTGTTCAGAGAATATTAATTTCCCTTTTCCCTTATCTTTTATTTATTTATATGGGACATACCTCAGTCAACTGTAAGACCCCGAAAAATTTTGCCAAGCGATATAGGATTTCGAGGTGCCTGGTCGACTAATTATAATATTTTATGTGCTTTAAATATGATGTAAATGAATTGGATGTAATTAATAAGTGTATGAGTCATATAATAAGTGATGTGAGGTCCAAGGGTAAGCCTAAATCTAAGCCAAATGGGAAAATTTCATAATCGGCTAAAATTCTAAATGAGTTTGCACTAGTACTCTCTTTGAAGGATCATATCTAATTGTGTATTAAGTATTATGTGATGAATAACCTATCAAATGAAAGGTCTTCGAGTCTGGTTTCCAATGCTTCAAACCGTTCGTCATTTGGACATTCCTACGCAAAGTTATGGTCAAATTACCAAAAGCTGGAAAGACGCGATCCTGCGTCGAATCTGCGATCGCAGAATCAAAATGCGATTCGCGTTTTTGATATGCGATCGCATATCAAGTCGCATACTGGGCCAGTGTTTCCCAATTTTGGGCAGTGATTCTGCGATTCACTATGCGGCCCGCATGTGTGTTATGCGATCCAT
>ML249366.1:281-30773 GCA_005239495.1 Nicotiana undulata | reverse complement strand
GGTAATGATAAAAAGTAGAAATGAATCCAAGTTGTAAGTTTATGCTTAAGCCTAAATGACTATTTCACACGAATAGTGTATACTGAAATCATGGGGTAACGCGTGGGATAGGAAAGGCAATTCCAGGTCCGCTTGACTGGGGTCCTCCGGTTGAGTGTCGGTCGTGTCCCTCGGTTTTGGGGCGTGAAAAACTTGGTATCAGAGCCTAAGGTTTCAAAAGAGTCCTAGGATGTCTCGGAGTCGTGTCTAGTAGAGCCCTTCTTATCAGTGTGTTGTCGACCACATTGATAATAAGGGGGCTACACAGACATTAAGGAAATTACTCTTTTCATTGTTATTCTATATCGTGCGGTGAAGTGGAGAATGAAAATGTCCTTGCCTAATTCATGCTTTGTTCCGAATTTTTTTTCTTTTCCAGCAATGGCACCAAAGAAGAGAGCTCGACTCGGCCTTGAGGCCAATGCCACCCCAAGTGGGACTGTGAATCATGTACCTGGTAGTGCGGGTGAGAGTGACTCCCCGGCCTTGAATTTGCTGGACCCTTCTAATCCGGATCAAAGCATTCCTGTTCATGCAGCGGCGGAGGGTGCTGCAACCCCTCCCACCGACGTTCCTGATCCCTCTACGGTCCCAGCTTCCGGTCCCGGTACGTCCGAGGGGGACCTCAGAGGAGCTATCCATATGTTAACTCAAATTGTGGCTGCCCAGGCCCAAAGATCTCATGCTACCCCTGCGTTCTCCAGCGGACAGGGAGATTCCGCCGGCTCTAGAGTCAACCAGTTTCTGCAGTTGGCCCCTCCAGAGTTCTCAGGTATGGATCCAGAGGCCGATCCACAGGATTTTCTTGATGAGATGTGCAACACCCTTCGGGTGATGAAGGCTACAGGGACAGAGGGAGTTGAGTTGGTTTCGTACAGGCTGAGGGGAGCAGCATATTCCTGGTTCGAGATGTGGAAGGGTTCCCGTAGAGAGGGAAGTCCTACGGCTAGATGGAGCGAGTTTGTGGACGCGTTCATGGATCACTTTTTTCCTGTCGAGACTGTGGCAGCCTGTGCTACTGAGTTTGAGGTCCTCAAGCATGGCAGTATGAGTGTTTGGGAGTACCACATGGAGTTCGTGAGGTTTCCAAGTATGCTCCCCAGTTAGTGTCGACCATGGATGCCCGAGTTCGACGATTTGTTCAGGGTCTCAGTCCTTTGGTTGTGAATGAGGCTGCTATAGCGGCTTTGCACTCGGACATGAATTATGGGAAGATTGTGGGGTTCGCCCAGGCTACGAAGGCTAGGTAGTTGAAGATACAGGCAGACAGAGAGGGTAGCAGCAGAGCCCGGTCGGTGGGTCATTCAGGGAACGCAGTTTCAGTGGGGAGACCAGTTCAGGGGAAGGGGCCAACAGGGCCATCCCAGTTTTATGCTCAGTCTTCAGCCAGTGCACCGCCATCCGTACACCGTCATCAACCGAATAGTCATTGGAGATCAGGATCCGACAGCAAGAGACCCCATCAGCCAGGTCATTCCGGAGGAAGGTTCCAGCAGCAGGGGAGGGCTTTGTGCCCTCAGTGCGGAGGGTTCCATACTGAGGCCTGTTATCTGAATCGCCCGTTATGCTTCAGGTGTGGGGTAAGGGGTCATCTTCAGCGGGACTGTCGTGCGCCCAGCCAGGGCGTGGGTAGGGGGTTTGCCCAGTCATCCAGTTCTTCACCCGCCACATCTTCTGTGCGTCCTCCAGCTCCAGCAGGGCGTGGTGTAATTAGGGGTGGGGCTCATGGTAGAGGCGGACCCAGTCGATTCTATGCTTTGAGTGGTCGCCAGAACGCGGAGGCTTCTCCAGATGTTGTCACAGGTATTCTGCATGTTCAAGCACTTGATTCCTATTCTCTTATTGATCCGGGATCCTCCTTGTCCTATGTTTCCCCGTTTATTGCTTCAAGTTTTGGGATAAAACCCGAGCGGCTTCATGAGTCATTCTTTGTATCAACTCCGGTTGGTGATTCTATCACAGCAGCGCGAGTCTATAATAATTGTGTTGTCACGGTATGTGGTCGCGTTACCACGGCCGATCTTATTGAGCTGGAGATGATAGATTTTGATATTATTATAGGAATGGACTGTCTTTATTCGTGTTTTTCCAAGCTCGACTGCCGAACGAGAGTCATGAGACTCGAGTTTCCTAATGAGCCGATTATTGAGTGAAAGGGGAATAGTGTGGTGCCGAAAGGTAGATTCATCTCCTGCCTTAAGGCCTCGAAGATGATTAAGAAAGGGTGTATCTATAATTTTGTCTTGGTCGCAGACACCACTTCAGAAGTGTCGGCCCCCGAGTCCATGCCAGTCGTGAATGAGTTTCTTGAAGTATTTCCGAACGAGTTTCCAGGGGTTCCACCAGATAGAGAGGTTGATTTCGGGATTGATGTACTACCAGATACACAACCAATATCTATCCCACCATACAGAATGGCGCCAGCAGAATTAAGGGAGTTAAAGGAGAAGTTGAAGGATTTATTAGATAAGGGGTTCATTCGGCCGAGTGTTTCGCTGTTGGGTGCTCCGGTTCTTTTTGTTATAAAGAAGGATGGGTCGCTCCGTATGTGTATCGACTATCGGCATCTCAATAAGGTCACTATCAAAAACAAGTATCCATTGCCTCGAATAGATGATTTGTTTGATCAATTGCAAGGTGCGAGGTTCTTCTCCAAAATTGATTTACGGTCTGGGTATAATCAGTTGAAGATCAGGGAGCAGGATATTCTTAAGACCGCCTTCAGGACTCGTTATGGTCATTTTGAATTTCTGGTAATGTCCTTTGGGCTAACCAATGCTCTAGCAGCTTTTATGGATCTTATGAATCGGATTTTTAAACCGTTGTTAGACTCCTTTGTGATTATTTTTATTGATGACATCCTTGTCTACTCGCGGAGTCTGGAAGATCATGCTAATCACCTCAGAGCAGTCCTGCAAACTCTTCGTCATCACCACCTATATGCTAAATTTTCGAAATGTGAGTTTTTGCTGGAACCAGTCGCTTTCTTAGGTCATGTTGTTTCCAGAGAAGGGATTCAGGTTGATCCCCAGAAGATCGCAGCAGTGAAAGATTGGCCTAGACCAACGACCCCGACGGAGGTTCGCAGTTTCTTGGGACTAGCTGGGTATTATCGGAGGTTTGTGGAGGGATTCTCCACCCTCGCCTCCCCATTGACTAAATTGACGCAAAAAGTAGTTAAGTTTCAATGGTCCGATGCTTGTGGAAAGATTTATCAAGAATTGAAGTCGAGATTGACTTCGGCACCGGTGTTAACCTTGCAAGAAGGTTCAGAGGGATTTGTGATCTATTGTGATGCTTCAAGGGTTGGTTTGGGGTGTGTGTTGATGCAACGTGGGAAGGTCATAGCGTACGCTTCGAGGAAACTCAAGAATCACGAGGGGAATTATCCGACGCATGATTTGGAACTCGCAGCTGTGGTGTTTGCATTAAAAATTTGGCGGCATTATCTTTATGGAGTCCACGTGGATGTGTTCTCAGACCATAAGAGTCTTCAGTATTTATTCAAGCAGAAGGAACTAAATCTGAGGCAGCGGAGGTGGTTAGAATTGCTTAAGGATTATGATATGAACATCTTGTACCATCCAGGAAAGGCGAATGTGGTGGCCGATGCTCTCAGTCGGAAATATTTGGGTAGTTTGGCTCATTTGGAAGCGGATCAGAGGCCCTTGGCTCGGGAGGTTTATCAATTGGCCAGTTTGGGGGTTTGTCTCTCGACCTCATGCGAGGGGGAAGTTATGGTGCATAATGGGGCAGAATCGTCACTTGTAGCAGAAGTTAAGGAGAAGCAGTTTGATGATCCAACGTTGGCACAGTTGAAGGAGGCAGTTCTGAATGGCAAGGTCTCGGCATTTTCGCTCGGCAGCAATGACGGAGTGTTGCGATGTCAGGGTAGGCTATGTGTTCCCGATGTAGATAATCTTCGGGGAAGGGTAATGGCGGAGGCTCATAGCTCCCGGTATTCGGTGCACCCAGGTTCTACGAAAATGTATCATGATCTCCGGGAAGTTTGTTGGTGGGGCGGTATGAAGAGGGACGTGGCGGGCCATGTATCTAAATGTTCGAATTGTCAACAGGTGAAGGCCGAGCATCAGAGGCCCGGTGGGTTAACTAAACTTATGGAAATACCGACGTGGAAATGGGAGATGATCAACATGGATTTCGTGGTAAGGTTACCTCGCACTCAGCGCAAGCTCGACTCGATTTCGGTAATAGTGTACCGACTCACGAAATTAGCTCACTTCTTGCCAGTCAAGTCCACCGATACTGCAAAACAGTACGCTCAGTTGTATATCAAGGAAATAGTCAGGCTTCATGACACTCCAGTTTCTATTATCTCGGATCGAGGGGCCCAGTTCACAGCTAACTTTTGGAGGAAATTTCAGCAAGGTCTGGGTACTCAGGTAAATCTCAGCACAGCTTTCCACCCACAGACGGACGGACAAGCAGAGCGGATTATTCAGACGCTTGAGGATACGTTGCGGGCTTGTGTTTTAGACTTCACGGGTAATTGGGATGATCATTTGCCTCTTATAGAGTTTGCTTACAATAAAAGCTTTCATGCTAGTATTCAGATGCCCCATTTGAGGCATTGTACGGGAGGAGATGTAGATCTTTGATCGGGTGGTTTGAGGTTGGTGAGGCAGAATTGATAGGGCCAGATCTTGTGCACCAAGCTATGGAAAAAGTTAGAGTCATTCAGGAAAGGATGAAAACTGTTCAGAGTCGTCAGAAATCTTATGCGGATATTCGTCGTAGAGACTTAGAGTTTCAGGTAGATGATTGGGTGTTCTTGAAGGTATCCCCCATGAAGGGAGTCATGCAGTTCGGAAAGAAGGGTAAATTGAGCCCAAGGTATGTCGGGCCGTATCGGGTAGTTCAACGGATATGACAGGTCGCGTATAGGCTGGAATTGCCCCCTTAGCTGTCATTAGTGCACCCGGTATTCCACGTGTCTATGTTGAAGAAGGTAATTGGAGATCCTTCCTCCATCGTGCCAGTTGAGACCATTGAGGTTTGTGAAGAATTGTCGTACGAAGAAGTTCCGGTTGCCATTCTCGATAGGCAGGTCCGTAGGTTGAGGAACAAAGAGATTGCTTCCGTTAAAGTACTGTGGCGGAGTCAACGAGTCGAGGAGGCCACGTGGGAAACAGAGAAAGAAATGAAAGAAAAATACCCCCATATGTTTGAACAAGTGTAGTAGTGATCGTGCGAATTATGGTTCCAAGGCAATTTGATGTTGTACTCAGACTCGTGCCAAGGCACCCCATTTTTTTTCTTTCCTCTCCTAATTGTCTCATTGTTGTAACTTTCCAATGCGTGCTAAAACTGTATACAAAGTTGTTAACTAGGTGGTATGCCACCTATAAAGCAAATAAAAGTTTTGTGAAACAAATGTGCTAAGTAAGTGATTAATAGTAGTGTAGATTGGTAATGGTTAGAAGAATTGTCTATGATCTATTGGGGTGATTGAACTGTATGGGGCGCACTGGAATGGCCCTAAGTTATGTGCAAATTATGTGCCACTAATTGAGTCTTATGCTAAATTGTGATGAAAAGAGGATGGACCATATGTAATTGTCAAGGTAATTGGATATGTGCAAGTGATGAGGTAATGAATGGTATACCAGTTGTAGGGATAACAATATTTGTGTAATGATGCTTGGAAATGTGTTTCGGGGGCTCTCTGTCAGGTGGATAGGTCTAAATACAAAGGAGACTCTG
Organism: Nicotiana undulata; assembly: GCA_005239495.1. Lineage (NCBI taxonomy): Eukaryota > Viridiplantae > Streptophyta > Magnoliopsida > Solanales > Solanaceae > Nicotiana > Nicotiana undulata. The sequence continues at coordinate 25,010 of ML249366.1, read as the reverse complement.
GCGAATTTTTCTGAAAATATTGGAGCTAGTGTAAATTGGGAAGTTTGCATATCATGTTTTCAAAAACCAAATGATTTCCAAAATCCTCATTCGAGGACGAATGATTTTAAGGGGGGGAGAATGTAAAGACCCGTAAAATTTCTTGCTTAAAATAATGCCCGAATAAGTCCCCGAGTGGTTATCTCTGTGGAAATTCTTAAAATGGACCTTGATTTTTCTAAAAATACCCTGAGATTTGAAAGAACTTAATTTTTCCAGAAATTGGGTGTTATGCGGCGCACTATGCGATCGCATAACGTGTATGCGGACCGCATAGTGGTCGCATAAACGGACAGATCGCTTCCCAAATGAAGGGGTGTTATGCGATCGCATAACATGTATGCGGACCGCATAATGGTCGCATACACGGGCAGATCACTGCCCAACTAAAGGGGTGTTATGCGACGCATAATGCGATCGCATAACATGTATGCGGACCGCTTAGTTGTCGCATACCCGGGCAGAATGTTTTCAAAATTTGGCCCACCTGGGGGCCATTCTGTGGTCCAATATGCGGACTGCATGTTAGGAATGCGATCGCATTCCTGACCGCATATTCGACACGGTCTTTTAATTTTCTAAATTTTTATACCCGACCCCAGTTTCATTTAACCCCTGCCCCCTTTCATTTTAACAAGTTTTCTGAACAAATAGAGAGAAGGAAAGGAGAGTTCTTGAGAAAGTAAGTGATCCTTCCATCAAAGTGAATTTCAAGGTCTCTCAGGCCTGGCAATTCGAGTAATCCCTTTCTTCCCCATTCTAGCAGGTAAGGGTTCCCAACCCCTTTTCTTTCTTTTAATTAATTTTCTGATTTTAAACAAATGAAGGGTTGGCCTGGAATGAATCTTAGAAATATTAGCTAAGACGTTGCATGCATGTTTAAAAAATGGTGCTAATCTAGTAAGAGGGAGTGGGTTGGGGAAAACTTCACAAAGATAGGGTTGGAAATCTAATGGGTTCACATAGTGCTTGACAAAATGCTTGAGAGAGTCCGAATTGCATGCATGACTTCAAATTCTGAGTTGAATATGTCTAATTGTGAACTAGATTGACGGTACTAGTCGGTTCGGTGGTTGTGGGTTAAAGTTGAAAAGGGAAACTCGACTCCAGGTATGTATGGCTAACTTTAATCTTTGTAAAATCACTTGTGGTGTTCGAGCATACGGTACGTGTATTGTTATAAATATGTGCAACTGGTTGTCCGAATTATGTTGATGTGTGAAGTGTAATACTTGTCTGTCTTTAGTTGACCACCACACTACCACGTTATGAAAAACGGTGCTAAAAGGATAATGAATCCAAGAGTATTCTTATTGCTAAAGGCTGTGTAAAGAAGTTGTATTCTTATTGCTGAAATTTTATGTGATTGAACTGTGATTTGTCATCGTTGGTGTGATTGTAATTGTCAGGTGGGATCGGGTTGCGCGCCGCAACAGGGGAGATAAGGGTGATATGTGAGAAGTGATAAGGGTGTGATTGAAATTGTCAGGTGGGATGGGGTTGCGCGCCGCAACAATTGTCAGGTGGAATCGGGTTGTACGCCGCAACAGGAGAAATAAGGGTGAGATGTGAGGAGGGACAAGGATGGAATTGAAATTGTGATTTTGATGAAGTGAAAAATTGTGGAACTTCCATTGTATGTCTTTCTATGTCTTGTGCAGTAATTGTGTGACTCTTTGTCTGTCTCTTGCCTTCGCATTATTGAGTTTACTTTGAGTAAAGTGTGTTCATGCATACCAGTACAATTCAAATGTACTTACGCCCTTTTTGCCGGGGGCGCTACATTCTTGTGATGATTGTAGGTGGTTCTATAGCAGGAACTCCAGCACACCGACAGTAGTGCCTCCCCCCTCGTCCTATCAGCGGTTGTGGTGAGCCCCTCTTCTCTCGGGGCCCAGTGTGGCTCATGCCATCTTTCCTCCCGGATTCTTACTTTGGTACTTGTGTAAGGTATAGCCGGAGCCTTGTTACCGGCAAGTATTGTATAACTCCCTTGTACTCTTAGAGGCTCCGTAGACACAATGTGGGTAATGTACATATGTATTTTGGGTAAGTAACGGTACGGTTCGGAATCGTGATCCACGTTGGTAAATGTTGTATGTATTTTGTAAGCATTTGGTATAATATGTTGGTAATGATAAAAAGTATAAATGAATCCAAGTTGTAAGTTTATGCTTAATCCTAAATGGCTATTTCACATGAATAATGTATATTGAAATCATGGGGTAACGCGTGGGATAGGAAAGGCAATTCCAGGTCCGCTTGACCGGGGTCCTCCGGTTGAGTGCCGGTCGTGTCCCTCGGTTTTGGGGCGTGACACTCACTGCCTTCCTACTCAATGCATCAGCCACCACGTTGGCCTTACCTTGATGATACAATATGGTGACATCATAATCCTTCAGTAACTCCAACCATATTCATTGTCTCAAATTTAGATCCTTCTTCTTAAATAAGTACTGGAGGCTGCGATGGTTAGTGAAAACCTCACACGGCACGCCATAAAGATAGTGCCTCCAAATTTTCAATGCATGAACAATGGATGCTAACTCTATGTCGTGAACAAGGTGATTCTTCTCATGGACTTTCAATTGACGAGACGCATATGCAATCACTCTGCCATACTACATCAACATGCTCCAAGGCCAACTCGTGAAGCATCACAATATACCGTGAAAGAACCCGAATCTGATGGTAATACCAATACTGGAGCTGTAGTCAAGGTTGTCTTGAGCTTCTAAAAACTCGCCTGGCATTCATCCGACCACTTAAATGGGGCACCTTTATAAGTCAATTTAGTCATTTGGGCTACTATGGAAGAAAATCCCTCCACAAAACGACGGTAATAACCCCCTAAACAAAAGAAACTCCTAATCTTTGTAGCCGTAGTGGGTCTAGGCCAGTTCTTGACTGCCTCTATCTTTTTAGGATCAACCTGAATACCCTCTACTGATACGATGAGTCCCGAAAAGGCTACTGAATCAAACTAGAACTCACATTTAGAAAACTTTGCATACAATTGATTATCTCTCAAAGTCTGGAGTGCTATCCGGAGATGCTGCTCATGCTCTCCCTGACTATGGGAGTATATAAGGATGTCACCAATGAACATGATCACGAAAGAGTCCGGATGGGGTTTGAAAACCCAATTCATCAAATCCATAAAGGTTGTTGGAGCGTTAGTCAATCCAAAAGACATAACCAAAAATTCATAATGCACATACCTCATTCGAAAGGCTGTCTTAGGAACATCGGACGCTCTGATCTTCAGTTGGTGATAGCCCGACCTCAAATCAATTTTTGAAAACACCCGGGTGCCCTTAATCTTATCAAATAGGTCATCAATACATGGCAGCGGATATTTATTCTTGATAGTAACTTTATTCAGCTGTCGATAATCTATACACATCCTCATCGACCCATCTTTCTTCTTCACGAACAAAATTGGTGCACCCCAAGGCGAGACACTAGGTCTGATAAAACCCTTATCTAACAAGTCTTGCAACTGCTCTTTTAATTCTTTCAATTCTGGTGGGGCCATCCGATATGGAAGAATGGAAATTGGCTGAGTGCCCGGGGCGACATCAATACAGAAATCAATGTCCCTGTCAGGCGGCATACCTGACAGGTCTGCAGGAAATACCTCAGGAAACTCTCGCACGACAGGAACTGACTCTATGGAAGAAACCTCAGCATCAGAATCACGAATATGAGCCAAATAAGAAAAACACCTTTTTTCCACCATGCGACGAGCCTTAGCATATGAAATTACTCGGCTGGGAGGATGATTGGGAGTTCCTCTCCATTCTAATCGAGGCAACCCTGGTATGGCTAGGGTAACTATCTTGGCATGACAGTCTAAGATGGCATGATAGGGCGACAACCAATCCATGCCCAATATAACATCGAAGTCCACCATGTTTGGAAGCAAGAGATCAACACTAGTCTTAAGACTTTCAATAACCACTACGCACGAATGATATACTCGATCTACCACAATCGCACCCCCCACCGGTGTAGACACATGAATAGGAACACTAAAGGGCTCATGGGGTACATCCAAATATGAAGCAAAATAGGATGAAACATACGAATAAGTAGACCCCAGATCAAACAAAACTGAAGCAGCTCTATCACAGGCTGAGATGATACCTGTAATAACAATGTCAGAGGACTCTGCCTATGGCCTGGTTGGAAAAGCTTAAAGTCGGGGCTAGGCCCCGCCACCCTGAACCACACCTTTGGCAGGGCCTCCACCTCTAGCATGCTGACCTCCACCTCTAGCTACATGTCCTCCACCTCTAACATTCTAGCCTCTACCTCTAACTGCCTAACCCCTACCCCTTGTTGGCTGGGCAGGTGATGTTGTAGCTGGTGCCGGAACTATGGCACGAGAACCCTGATACCGCGGCTGGCTACTCAAAAACTTCGGGAAAGCTCTCCAAATGTGCCCATATTCACCACACTCATAACATCCTTCCAGATATGAGGGCTGACCTTGGCGAACTTGCTGACCCCGACTATAACTCTGCAGTGTAAGTGCTCTGATCAGAGCTGAAGGAGCACTGTAGGTGGGATGAGCAAAAAGAGTCATATAAGAGCCACGGCCCCATGAAGTACCATGTGAAACTTGTAATGCTGAATGGAATGGCCAGGAAGAATGACCTCTGCCATGTGAAATCCCGCCTCCAGATGAGGCACCACTAAAAGCGCCGGAATGGCGAGGTCTATTATCTGACCCCTGACCTCCCATCCCAAGAACTGACTCAATCCTCCCAGCTATATTAGTTGCGTCCTGAAGAGATATCTCAGACCCCGTCTCCTTGTCCATCTGCAACCTGATGGGCTGAGCAAGGCCATCAATGAACTGTCTGATCCTCTCCCTATCTGTGGGCAATATAAGAATAGCATGTCTAGCAAGCTCTACAAAACGAGTCTCATACTATGTCACAGTCATGCTGCCCTGCTGAAGTCGCTCGAACTGACGACGTTTATCCTCTCGAGCAGTGACAGATAAGAACTTCTCCAAAAAGAGATGAGTGAACTGATCCCAGGTCAGAGAAGGCGATCTAGATGGTTAAGTGAACAAATAGTCCCTCCACCACTGCTTGGCGAAACCCGTCATCTGAAAAGTCGCGAAATAGACCCCATAGGTCTCCAGAATGCCCATATTGCGTAACACCTCACGACAACTATCAAGATATTCCTGAGGGTCCTCTGAAGTAGCACCAATGAAATGGACAGGGAATAACTTAATGAACATGTCAAGTATCCACAGGGAATCGGTAGACATAGCTGCCCCATAAGCGGGAGGCACCGCTGCAACTGGCTAAATCACCCCAACAGCATTAGCTACTGGGGTCTGGTCCTGGGAGTAGCCTGTACTGGAGTATGGGTGGAAGAAGTCTGAATCCCTCCCCTAGCCTGAGATACGGCTGCATCAGCAGCGAATGTGCCCGTCTGGGCCACACTCTCCATCAGGCCCACTAAACGGACCAAAGCATCCTAAAGAACCGGGGTAGCAATAAACCCCTCAGGAACCTGAGATGGTCCCGCTACAACCCCGTCATCAACATCAATCTAGGGTCCCGCAGATGGGGTTGTTGCACGAGAAATGGGCTTAGTCGTGCCCCTACCTCGGCCTCTGCCCCTAGTACGAGCTGCTGCTGCTTGAGGATCGATATTCTGATCAGCAAAATATGAAGCACGTGTTCTTCCCATCTGCGAGAGAGTAGAAGAATCAAAATTAGTATTTGAGATGCAAGAATCGCACGATAGAATAGAAATAAAAGTGGAGTTGTTTCCTAACTCAATAGCCTCTGAGAGATAAGTACAGACGTCTCCATACTGATCCTTTTGATTCTACTAAGCTTGTTCGTGGATTGTGAGACCTAAGTAACCTAGGGCTCTGATACCACCTTGTCACGACCTAAACTTCCCAACCTTAGGGATCGTGATGGCGCCTAACACAACACTTGCTAGGCAAGCCAATGTTAGAATTCGATTAGCTACTTCCCTTATATTTCCATTTGGACATAATGCATAATAACAAGGTAAAACTTACGCTGCTGACTTTCTGTGTTAAATTTTGAACCATAGACGAATAAACAACTAAATAAACGATCCACGATCTAATTATATAGATAACTTAAACCACCCCATAGTTTGGTGTCACAAATCCACAAACTTCTAAAAGAATACTACACATAATGTCTGAAATAAATAGTATAACTGTCCTGGAGAAAATAAAACAGTATATGTAAAATGGGAGAAGACTCTCGGACTCTGCAAACGCCGGCAGATGTACCTCGTGTCTCCAACTGAGTAGTGGTCACTATGGAATCCTCTACTGCTGACTGGTACCTGGATCTGTGCAAAAGATCACAGAGTGTAGTATCAGTACAACCGATCCCATGTACTGAGTAAGTATTGAGCCTAACCTCGGTGAAGTAGTGACGAGGCTAAGGCGGGGCTTTAGCAATAAACCTGTGATAATGATATACAAGGCAAGTAGAAATTCTAAACTAACAAATTCAAATACTGCAATAATAATAAAATAACACAACCGCCTCTCTCAGGCCTCAGCTATAACCAATTCTCAGTAATTTCCAAGTTTTCAAAACTTTAACTTTGAATGAAGTGTTGTCAAAATCATGAAAAATAGTAAAAATAAACATTTCCAACTTTTCCAAACCTGTAAATCTCAAATCCTTGAAATTTTCAAAGGATAACTAGTAGAAGATCATTTGAAATTCAGTAAAAACCTTTTTCATAAAATTCAATAAATCATAAGTGTCCTCCCTTATCTCACCTTTGTTGCGGAGTGCAACCGGATCCCACCTGTCCACCATTATTACACATTTGTTGCAACGTGCAACCCGCTCCCACCAGACATATCATAACGTTATATAAATTTATGAAGCATTCACGATTCAGGCCAAGCCTTTCACAACATTACCGTTTCAACAATACATCACAACCTTATATTAAATTATAAAGCTATCACAATTAAGGCTAAGCCTTTCACAATATCTCTCTTTCAATAATATATGACAGCCTTATATTAATTCATAACACTTTACAATTAAGGCCAAGCCTTTCACAATATCTCTCTTTCAACAATATATCACAACCTTATATTAATTCATAACGCTTTCACAATTAAGGCCAAGCCTTTCACCATATCTGCTCAATCATGATACTAACAGAAACATCAAGGTGTATATATATATATATATATATATATATACTTCGTAAAGCAACATCAAACATCTAAATCATTAGTCCCATAAGGTAATCCAATAAACAACTAATACTCTTCGCAAAATAACCACCACAATGTTTAACAACAAGGTAACAACATCAAATAGTTATAGAACAATGAAGACAAGAAGCAATTAAGTTGGGAACGGGGAAAAGATCATGCTTAACAGGCAAATTGGGTGGTTCATAGATACTCGTCACCTCACCTATACACCACACCCATGCATTTCACATAGCAAACAAGTGGGGACTCTTATTCCCTCAAGCCAAAGTTAGACCAAACACTTACCTTTGTCTCGCAAGCAATTCACTCCTCTGGCACTGCCTTCCCTTTTGAAATTGCCTCTATCCGCTCGAATCTAATTACAATTCGCCCAATGTTATCAATCATAGCCTAAAGGAATCATCTTTATTGAAAAACAATGGTTTTACTAAGGTTTCATATGAAATTTCGAATATTCATCCCCGGACCCACTTGGTCTAAACTCGGGGTTCGGACCAAAACTCGTTCACCCAATCTCCCCCGAGCACGAATATACAATTGGTATTGGAATCCGACCTCTATTCGAGGTCCAATTCTCCAAAATTAAATTCCTATGTTCTACCCAAAACCCAAATTTTTACCATGGAAACTCAAGATTTTTAGTTGAAATCATTGTTAAAAGTTGTTGGGAATTGAGAGAAATTAGTTAAAGGTCACTTACCAATGATTTGAAGAAGTTTGGACCTTGGGAAAACCGCCTATGGAGGTTTATTGTTTTAGAAAATTGGAAAAGAAGGTAAAATCCCGTCAAAAAACTGATATAACAGGCTGCAGGTCTCGCATTTGCGAGCTGAGGTTCGCATTTGCGAACCCTGGGCTTTCCGGGCACATATCTGCAAATGCGAACAGAACCTCGCATTTGCGAACAATATCCTTTGCACTTGCGACTCAGGGACCTCTCATTTGCGAGATTAGAGGCTTAAGATTGGATTCACATTTGCGAAGCCCTGACCTCGCACTTGCGAGATCAGAGACCTAAACACCAGATGTTTCCGATGTTGGGAATTTTTCTAAGTCTAGACACTCTGTAGCCTACTCGGAACTCACCCGAGCCCTCATAACTTTGAACAAAAGATGCACGCACATCTAAAAACATCATACGGACTAGTTTGCGAAATCAAATCAACAAATTAACATCAAAATCTAAAGATTTGGCCTCAAAATTCAAGATTTTCTCAAGCACACTCAAATTTCCAACTTTTCATCCGGATGTCCGAATCGCATCAAATCAACTCTGATTCTCATGAAACTTCACAGATAGGACTTACATAACATAACAAACTTGTTCCGGGATCCAGAACCATAATACAGGCCCGACATCATATATTACACATAATTTTTCATTTCTTTATTTCTCGAATTAACCAGCAGAATAATTTTCTTCAAAAATTATTTTCTAAGGCTTGGGACCTCGGAATTCATTTTTGGGCATACGTCAAAGTCCCATATTTTACTGCGGACCTCCTGGGATCGTCGGAACAAAAATACGGGTCCGTTTACTCAAAATGTTGACCAAAGTCAACCATAATCAAGTTTTAACTCTAGAATTCACTATATCTCATATTTTAACATAAAAGCTTTCTGGTTTCGCGCCCGGACCGCGCATGCAAATAAAGATATTTAGAATTAAACTTTTTGTGATAATTCATAATGGGACGGAGTCTATGTTTATAAAATGACCTCTCGGGTCATCACAGAAGTGGAGCTTACCGTCCATGATGATGTTAGACTATGTCTATTGGAGGGTCTGTCCAACTGTTAATCAGGACCTACATGCATGAAATCCAGCGCCCCCGGCAAAAAAGACGTCAGTACAAAATAATATACCGAGTATGTAAGGCGACATAATAACTGAAAGCTGAAACTGAACTGATAATATAATAAATGAAAATAACTAGGAGTCTGACATAATTTGAAGATATGCTTACCTGCTGAAATTGACTCAACTCTCTCAATATAGTAAGTAAAATAGTTGTTCGGCCTTATAAGGCTCGGTATATGTAATTGTTCTACCGTAGTGGGCTTGCCCATAGGCGCTCGGCCATACAATGAACTGTATCTCGGCCATTCTGGGCTTGCTCATAGGCGCTCGGCCACAGTAGGCTCGGTGTATAACTCACCATCTGATCAGAGGTTGCCCAATAGGGGCCTGCCCATCGATTATAGCTCGATGGTGGTGAAAATACTGTAATATTGTATATATATAGATATATATATAGGCTATCTTCTCTCTTAGCTGAAAGAAGACAAAACTAAACTGAATATGAAGTCCCGATAAGGGAGAATGTTGTAGCTTATGAGACTAGGAAAATGTACATAAATTCAGGAATGTGAACTTACCTTTATGTCTCGTTCTCAAACACATGTAGTTACTAGATCATGTCAAAATGAAAGAAAGTTTTAGCCTTAACATACCTTATCACAATATGTCTAATAACCACGTTATACTTATCTTGTTGCACCTTAATCTACAACAATGATAACAATATTATCATCAACTAACAGAAGTTACAACTATCACACAACGAACTACAAGATTATTTTGTAACAAAACGGGCAGTATCTCCCCTATAATCTTTACTTCCCCCTAATTCGACATAACACCAACAACGCATGAACGCAACAATTAAAACATATATACATCATTTCCAACCATATATCCATCATAAAATACAACAAAACAACCAGCATACCCCTATCACTCCATACACAAAACATCAACCATAGCAGTGTCAAACAACCCAAAAATGTAACGACGACGACCAGCAAACTGCCCTGCCATTATGTGTTATTTTTCCACACCCTTTCTTGTCACGACCCAAATTTCCCTCCGTTGGGTACCGTGATGGTACCTAGTCTTAGGGACTAGGTAAGCTCAACATATTACTGAGCATCAACAATAATGAAATAAAACATAACAGTCTCGATATGGAAATCTTGACAGAGTTTACAATTCCACAAAACCCGGTAAGTACAAGTCATAAGATCTATGAATTCTTTCTACAAAATCTAAATACAACTATCTAGAAATGAATAAGTACAGTTGGAGATAAACTGGAAGGTGACTCCGAAACCTACGAACGCAGCAACAGGTTTACCTTGAGTCTCCTCATCAATGTTGATCCATGCAGCTACTAATGGTCAATACATGGATCTGTGCAAACAAAAATACACAGAAGAGTAGTATGAGCACACCACAGCGGTGCCCAGTAAGTATCAAGACTAACCTCGGTGAAGTAGTGACGAGGACTAATCAAGACCCCACTGGTCTAATAGGAAACAGTCATAAGTATGAAGATAATGACCGAAACGTAATGTCTATCTAAAGATTTTCGTTGAGTTAAACAGTAAGATAGAATAATACGGAAGAAAATTCAGCAAATACGATCTACGACAACAAAGTAGAAATACGCAAGGAGAACATAAGAAATGTCAAGCCAAAGTCGAAGTCATAACCCAATAAGCATTAACAACCTATCACTATATCAATTTCTTCATATCAGGCTTAAACCAATAAACTCAATAGAGCTGGTAAAAACGGCTAGTGAAACATTTTAAATCGTGAGTTGGATTTGAAGGTTTTGAAAATATAATCATTTCAAAAATAAGGAAACTTCTTTGAAACATAATTTATCTGAATGTATATTTATATCTTTTTAAAGATGAATCTTTAAAGCATAGTTCCTACAAAATACGTGGTGTTCATATATACCTTCCCAAATACTGCTTTTCCAAATATAATTTGTCCAAGAATACTTTCCCAAATACTGCTTTTCCAAATATCATTTGTCAAAATATACTTTCCCAAAATACTGCTGTTCAAGTATCATTTTTCTTGCAAGACAAGTACTTTGCAAAATATACTTTTAAAATAGAAGTCCTTCGGACGTAACTTTTAATGCAGTGCAGAGGAAAGTCTTATGTCTCTGCCCCGCAGTCCCTATGTATGCGATACAGTATGAGAGAAAGGCTCAGGTCTATGCCCGCAATCCCTATGTATGCGATGCATTATGAGGGAAAGGCTCAAGTCTATGCCCGCAATCCCTGTATGCGATGCAGTATGAGGGAAAGGCTCAGGTCGATGCCCGCAATCCCTGTATGCAATGCAGTATGAGGGAAAGGCTCAGGTCCATGCCCGCAATCCCTGTATGCAATGCAGTATGAGGGAAAGGCTCAGGTCTATGCCCGCAATCCCTGTATGCAATGCAGTATGAGGGAAAGGCTCAGGTCTATGCCCGCAATCCCTGTATGCAATGCAGTATGAGGGAAAGGCTCAGGTCTATGCCCGCAATCCTTGTATGCAATGCAGTATGAGGCAAAGGCTCAGGTCTATGCCCGCAATCCCTGTATGTAATGCAGTATGAGAAAAAGACTCAGGTCTATGCCCGCAATCCCTGTATGCAATGCAGTATGAGGGAAAGGCTCAGTTCTATGCCCGCAATCCCTGTATGCAATGCAAGGCGCCGAAAGAAAGAAACCAGATCACAGCAAAACATTGCACAAGCCACAATGAACACCCCAGCAAAACAGGAAGGCACAATGCAAGGTGCGACGATAAGTTCAACACGAGAACTGCAATCCAATAGTGGCAAAACTCACTCATAAGCATAGATCACTTAAGGGGAAATACCAAGTATCAATAAAACAATGTAACGAGAGGAAAACATAACAAACAAAACAACGGTTCATATTATTCTAGTCAATAAATGGGGAACCAATCATCCCGGCAAGGGAAAACATAACCAATCTCGCCTAACAATTTGCTTCACGAAATAATCTCAACTTAAGAAAATACTTCAGCAATAGGAGGTACCAACAAGTTACCGCCAATATGGGTGATGGTCAACTATACCTAAGTAATAATTAAGGAAAATCATGTAATCACCATGTACCACTCACGGGCATACTTGACACCAACCTATAAATGCTCCAATTCCTGTTAACGAATTATATGACTAGATGATACTAATTCTAACTAATCAGGCAGCTTGTGAAGAAAATATCGCATAATGGTAAAGAAGGAAGATATTCAGTTAAGTCAATCGAAATCAAATAATCAGCAAGAGGGGAAATGGAAAGCAAGAAAATCTAATCCAAACAGAAGAGGATGAAACTAGCAACTAGGAACTCAACCATAATAGTTACCACGTTATACGCATGCAATATAGGAACCTAGGAATCCTAAGAAGCCAACCTATTTGCAAATAAGTTCGAGTACGCACTCGTCACCTCGCGTACTCGGGATACAATCAACATAGAAGACTCAAATCCTAAGGGGTAGTTCCCCCACACAAGGTTAGGCAAGATACTTACCTCAAAGACGACCACCGTAATACTCAAAGGTAGCCTCCTCGGGCGGAAATACTTCCAGACGGCTCAAAGCCAACTAGAAAAACTTCAAAAAGCACATAACACGTATAAGGAATGATTCCGAATAATAAAGTTTCAATCTTTGCTAATTTATAAAAATCGACCCAAACTTCGACCCCCGGGCCCACACCTCGGAACCCGACAAATTTTACAAATTCCGATTACCCATTCCGATACGAGTTCACCCATACTAAATTTATCCAAATCCGATGTCATTTGGTCATTTACATCATGAAATTTCGTTTATGAAGTTTTCTTTCAAAACCCACAATTTCTCCAACCCAACACACAATTTAAATGATAAAAATAAGAACTAATTCATGAAATATAATTAATTAAGGTGGAATTAACACTTACCCATTTGATTTGTGTGAAAAACCCCCAAAGAATCGCCCAAAACCGAGCTCTAGAACTCAAAATGTGATAAAAAAAGGCTAAACCCTCGTTTTTGAAATTTTATAATCTGCCCAGGTGTTTAATGAACCGCGATTGCGGAAATATGTTTGCGATCGCGTAGAGGAAAATATTATAGGCCTAAAATTATTCTATGCGATCGCGAGGGAAGTCATGCGATCATGAAGAGGAGAAAGCCACTGCCCAGACATACACTATGCGATCGCGGGTTAGCGTATGCGATCGCGAAGAAGAGGAAAATATACTTCTGCGATCGCAGACTTGAGAATGCGATCGCGTAGAGTGAAGTCTTCGAACTGTGCGATCGCAAATGAGACTATGCGATCGCGAAGAGGAAAAACAGGTCTGCCCAAACTTACACTTTGCGATCGCGGGCTCATTGTTGCGATCGCATAGAAGGAAACTAGAAGGAAGTTTCAGCTGTTCAAAAATAGGGAAAATGGACCCGACACCCATCCGAAACACACCCAAGGCCCCCGTGACCCCGTCGAATCCCACACACAAGTCATGTAACCTAACACGGACTCGCTCGAGGTTTCAAAACACATCACATAACACCAAACAATGAATCAAACCAAAAATCAAAACTTAGAAATTCCAAAACTTCAAATATCAAGACTCGCGTCGAAACCTATCAAATCAACCCGGAACGGCATGAAATTTTGCAGACAAGTCCCAAATAGCACAACGGACCTTCAGCCACTCCCGGAATTCCATTCCGAACCTGATATCAAATTTTCACCTATCGACCAGAATCGCCGAAATTCTATCTTTCGCCAATTCACCTCATTTTGCTCTACCGACCTCCAATTCCAATTCTGGACGCACGCCTTAGTCCAAAATCATCATACGAAGCTGTTAGTGCCAACCAAAACTCGTTCCGAGATCGTTTACTCAGAAGTCAAACCTCCGGTCAACTTTCATCATTTTAGCTTCTAAAATGAAAATTCTCCCAATAATTCAACTCCGGATTATCCGGTAACTGGATCTAACCACGCACACAGATCGATATACATAATGTGGTGCTGATTATGACCTTATACAACTAAACGGAGCTTGAACTCTCAAAACGACCAGTCGGGTCGTTACATTCTCCCCCTCTTAAAACCAACGTTCGTCCTCGAACGTGCCAAGATTTACCTTGAACTCATCCAATCACCGATTTCACGCTTCCAACACACACCCGCAGGTTATCCCATATCATCCCACATCATCCCAACATGCATAAGCCTAATGACACAGGTCACAGCTGCTATGTAGCCTGCCTATCACCACCGCTAAGCCTCATATCTCAATTTCTCACCTTATACTCATTTCCAAAAGATTTGATCCTAAATCCATATCCGGAATTAGTTTCCACCAGCTGCATTAACTCTTGACTATACCCATAAAGCACGATCACACAATATAGCTCATCGCAATTAGGCTCAAATAGCACTTTTGATTACCATAACTGCCTGAAATCAACTCAACATTGGCAATTTCCCCACATATGGAAGGGCTCCGCTCCAACCCCATAATACTGATAAAGAAGCAATAAACACGAAGACTTCATTATTAGGAACCCAAACCACCAAGCCATAGCTAGCACCACCTGGCATAGATCCCGCAACCAAAACTAAAGAAGCACATAACGAAAATGAATGAATATGAAAAGAGAGAAATATAAAGGACTATCAAACATGCCCATAGGCATAACTCTCTATCAATATTGACTTACCAAAAGCAATATAACAAGGGAGAAGCAAATCATATGAAAAAATCACAAGGATCCCATCCTGATAAAATTTCCACCGCGGTACGCGGCCCAGTCTAAGTAAATCAAATCAAAAATGGCACGAGGACTTCGCCCTCAACTCAAAATCACATATTGAAACATATCATGCCAAATTGAAATTTCTCCCTCAACTCCCCTCAGATGATAGAAGTCATAATACTAACTGAAATCACACCTCAATGGAGTATCAATCACAGCCAGTAAACAAATTACTCAGGAAAACCATATAAAGCTCACCATAATGAATAGTAAGGACTCACCTCTAGTTTCTGTCACGACCCAAACTGGAGGATCATGACTGGTACCCGGGCCATACCTGTCGAGCACCAACGTACATTCTATCTAATCCTCTTATTATCTTTAAGGGCCAACGAGATCGATATAAGTGGTAGATATGGATTATGAACGCCAAACAATGAAAGATAATGGAATGAACATGCATAACATGGGATAACAAGACTTCCAAGAAACTATATATAAGTTAGGAGCTACCACGCTTCCATGAAAGACTATACAACAAAAATCATCTGACAAGGCATACCAAACTATACATAAGCCGACACCTGTCTATGAGCCTCTAAAGGAGCATAAGTAATGCAACATAGTCGGAACAGGGCCCCGACATACCCATAATATCTATAACGAAAATGCATACTAAGACCACGGCAAGTCCGGAGAAGGGAGCTTGCCTATAACCGCTGAACTGGAAAGCCTACTGTGGTGGGGGAATTGCGTCTACCTGTCTATTGGGACCTGCAACATGACATGCAGCGTCCACAAATAAAAAGGACGTCAGTACGAATAATGTACTGAGTATGTAAGGCTGGTCAATATAAATATGAACAATAATGTAAAGAGAGGTAGAGAAGATACAACCTGTAACATCTGAGTGCCTCTAAGAGACAGTAACATTAAATGCATGATACATATATATACATAATCCTTTAAAACATCCGCCTTTGTGGGCATCATCATTATCATATCATACCCGGCCTCAAAGATGACTCGGTAAACCCAACTGATCACTGGTTGCACAATAGGTGCCATACCCGGCCGACTATAGCCCGGCTCGGTAGAGTAAAATAGCTACATATATATATAATGCATGTAGGACTCATTAGAATCATATTCGGAACCTTTCGGAGAGACGTAAGGTTGATATTCTCCGTANAGCGTCATAACTATTGTGTATCGACCACAACCTATTTTACGATGAAACGGACAGAACCTCCCCTATATATATGACTTCACACAAGTAAAAACAATCACCAAACAGCCCAAAAAACACCAATAATAATCAAATTGAGCCTCCCAAAACAGTCCATACACAACCTAATAACTTCATACATAAGACGGCCACCGTAGTCGTGTCAAACGACCCGGAAATATTACGACGAATGACCAGCACAAAACCCTACATATATATGGTGTTTCTCCACACCCTTCCTACTCCAAAACTCCACAATACAGTAGTAAAACACGCATCCCAACATCAACACAAAACAAATCACAAAACAGTCCGCTACAAGTGAATAACTCGAACTCACGGCTTCCGATCACCATCCCGTGAGTTCTTACAAGTATAAAACGAATTACCATGAATTTACAGCATAAAAATGGATTAAATAGAGCAGTAAACTCACCTTACTTGTTGGATAACTCAGCCCTTATCTTGGTTCTTCAAACTCTAGGGTTTACCCCCAATTTGAACTTGAAAGAAAGGGAAAATCAATTAGGGTTTGTGGATACTTTTTGGGAGGAAGTTTGCAGGGATTTAGGTCTGGTTATTTATGAAATATAATGGGTGATATATAGCAGGAGATAAGCCTTTTAATGGGCTCTTTGGATGACCCGAAATTGCCTCTTTTTGGGCTATCATTTAACCAAGTAGGTGACCCACCTACTTGTCATTTAGCAGCTTGTGCAGTCTCGCAAAAAAATCTATATCTCTCTACTCCGATGTCGTATTGATAAACAGTTTAATGCGTTGGAAACTAGACTCATATATATTTAATTTGGTGGCCCTGTAATTTCTAGTATATTGGGAGAAAAGCTTAATAACATTTGACCTAAAGTTTAAGTAAAACTATGAACCTAAGTTGCGACAACTCTTGTCGACTTTTGTTTCATAACTTGTTTGACACAAATCTACTAGACCTAAAGTTTAGGATGATGATGATGCACGCAGTTCCCCCACTACAGTAGGCTTTCCAGTTCAGCGGTTATAGGAGAGCTCCCTTCTCCGGACTTGCCGTGGTCTTGGTATGCATTTTTGTTATAGATATTATGGGTATGTCGGGGGCATGGTCCGACTATGTTGCATTACTTATGCTCCTTTCGAGGCTCATAGACAGGTGTCGGCTTATGTATAGTTTGGTATGCCTTGTAAGATGATTTTTGTTGTATAGTCTTTCATGGAAGCGTGGTAGCTCCAAACTTATATATAGTTTTTTGGAAGTCTAGTTATCCCATGTTATGCATGTTCATTCCATTATCTTTCATTGTTTTGCGTTCATAATCCATATCTACCACTTATATTGATCTCGTCGGCCCTTAAAGATAATAAGAGGATTAGATAGAATGTACGTTGGTGCTCGGCAGGTATGGCCCGGGTACCAGTCATGATCCTCCAGTTTGGGTCGTGACAGTTTCACCACTAGCAAAGAGGAACAAAAATAGTGGTAGACACAACTACTACTCATAGAATTTCCCAACAGGAGCAAACACAAAAATAGAATGCAAAACATGAAACTCACTCATCAATGAAGCAACGAATAAGGGGACTCGTCCCGATCAGTGTAACTGTAATGGAATACGATTGGTGCCCCTCTGAAGCACATCAAAACAAACCTGAGTGATGATATCTAGCACAACGGTCTCTAGCCTGCTATATGAAACACCTCGACGGGTCGGGCCTCCCCCTCTTGGGCGCCTTCACTCACCTGAATACTCTGCCATAACACACTTACCTTAACCGTGGGACAATATCTCACCCTGTGGCTCATCTCCACATAGAAGCCAATCTCTCTGCCAACGTGGCTGTAGAAACCACACAATACGGATCCTCTGAGACCATGAATATTTGAGAACTCCCATGCGAAGCTGGTAATGCAACCGAACTGGTTTATCTTCAAAACCTCTACCGTATCGTACTCTGCCTCCAATAATAAGGACCAGTAGATCTTTTCGGCCTATGTGCCTTCTAACTGAAGCAACCAAGGAGGTATATACCTGGCCAACTCACTGAATCTGACGATGTACTCTAATATTGACATATCTCCCTGACGCAACTGCTCAAACTCCGTGCGCATGCATCTCGGAGAGACTGGGTGCAACTCCCTCAATAACATCTCTGGAACCGGAATCCATGCAAAGAAGTGACTTGACTAGGCTACTCCACTCATGTGCCCACCACTACTGACAAACCCACTACTCTGAACCCGAGACATGACAAATGCAATCCTGCTCATCTCCACAATACCTGAAGTACGAAGAATATAATGGCACTCCTCCAGAAAACCCTGGCATCATCTGTCACCAATCCATTGAAAGATAGGAGGGTGGTACGTTATGTACCTCTAAATTTCCAAAGTGTTCTTCCTCCGATGTTGCTGCTCTAACCACGGGCTGAACGGAAACCACATGTTGGGCTGCCATGACAATTTGGAACCTGACCCACCTGGTCTTGCTGCTCTGGAGTGTAGACGGTGGAAGTCCGAACTCCTCTCAAATCTGTGAAGTAGCTGGTGCACTAGGATCAATCCTGCTTGAGTCGACACACCAATTATACTCAAAACCACAACCCCATTCTCTTGAAGTCCGAAGTAACAATAGGCACCTCTAGTGCTTGGGGTTTTTTATTTTTTTATTTTTTTTCCAACTGGAATTGCTGGAGGCTATCCAACAGTCGTTCTGGTAGGCATCTTTACTGCGGCCCGTGCTCTTCGTCGGCATTCGTCTCTGAACCTTGCGGTCCTCGCTTCGGGGTAACATCGTCAGGGACCACAGTTCGTGTCCTCACTTATTGGTGAGAGAATAGATCAAAAATTTCAAATTTCAAGGTCAATGAACTCGCACGATAGGAATGAAGGAAGTGAAATCCTCTTAATAGTTATGTAGCCTCTCGAAGATAAGTACATACGTCTCCGTACCGATCTGCAAGACTCTACTGAACTCGCTTATGACTTGTAGCACCTATGAACCTAGAGCTCTGATACCAACTTGTCACCACCCAAATTTCCCTCCGTTGGGTACCGTGATGGCACCTAGTCTTAGGGACTAGGTAAGCCTAACATGTTACTGAGCATCAATAATAATGAAATAAAACATAACAGTATCGATATGGAAATCTTGACAGAGTTTACAATTCCCCAACACCCGGTAAGTACAAGTCATAAGCTCTACGAATTCTTTCTACAAAATCTAAATACAACTGTCTAGAAATGAATAAGTACAGTTGGAGATAAACTGGAAGGTGACTCCGAAACCTACGAAAGAAGCAACAGGTTTAACTTAAGTCTCCTCATCAACGGTGATCCATGCAGCTACTAATGGTCAATACATGTATCTGTGCAAACAAAAATGCACAGAAGAGTAGTATGAGCACACCACAGCGGTGTCCAGTAAGTATCATGACTAACCTCGATGAAGTAGTGACGAGGACTAGTCAAGACCCCACTGGTATAATAGGAAACAGGCATAAGTATGAATATAATGACCGAAACGTAATGTCTATCTAAAGATTTTCGCTGAGTTAAACAGTAAGATAGAATAATATGGAAGAAAATTCAGCAAGTACGATCTACGGCAACAAAGTAGAAATACGCAAGGAGAACATAAGAAATGTCAAGCCAAAGTCGAAGTCATAACCCAATGAGCATTAACAACCTATCACTATATCAAAATCTTCATATCAGGCTTAAACCAATAAACTCAATAGAGCTGGTAAAAACGTCGAGTGAAACATTTTAAATCGTGAGTTGGATTTGAAGGTTTTGAAAATATAATCATTTCAAAAATAAGGAAACTTCTTTGAAACATAATTTATCTGAATGTATATTTATATCTTTTTAAAGATGAATCTTTAAAGCATAGTTCCTACAAAATACGTGGTGTTCATATATACCTTCCCAAATACTGCTTTTCCAAATATCATTTGCCCAAGAATACTTTCCCAAATACTGCTTTTCCAAATATCATTTGTCAAAATATACTTTCCCAAAATACTGCTGTTTCAAATATCATTTTTCTTGCAAGACAAGTACTTTGCAAAATATACTTTTAAAAATAGAAGTCCTTCGGACGTAACTTTTAATGCAGTGAGGAGGAAAGTCTTAGGTCTCTGCCCGCAGTCCCTATGTATGCGATGCAGCATGAGGGAAAGGCTCAGGTCTATACCCGCAATCCCTATGTATGTGATGCAGTATGAGGGAAAGGCTCAGGTCTATGCCCGCAATCCCTGTATGCAATGTAGTATGAGCGAAAGGCTCAGGTCTATACCTGCAATCCCTGAATGCAATGCAGTATGAGGGAAAGGCTCAGGTCTATGCCCGCAATCCCTGTATGCAATGCAGTATGAGGGAAAGGCTCAGGTCTATGCCCGCAATCCCTGTATGCAATGCAATGCAAGGCGCCAAAAGAAAGAAACCATATCACAGCAAAACATTGCACACGCCACAGTGAACACCCCAGCAAAACAGGAAGGCACAATGCAAGGTGCGACTATAAGTTCAACACGAGAACTGCAATCCAATAGTGGCAAAACTCACTCATAAGCATAAATCTTTAAAGGGTAAAGACCAAGTATCAATAAAACAATGTAACGAGAGGAAAACATAACAAACAAAACAACGGTTCATATTATTCAAGTCAATAAATGGGGAACCAATCATCCCGGCAAGGGAAAACAGCTATAACCAATCTCGCCTAATAATTTGCTTCACGGAATAATCTCAGCTTAAGCAAATACTTCAGCAATAGGAGGTAACAACGAGTTACCGCCAATATGGGTGATGGTCCACTATACCTAAGTAATAATTAAGGCAAATATGTAATCACCATGTACCACTCACGGGCATACTTGACACCAACCTATAAATGCTCCAATTCCTATTAACGATTTATATGACTAGATGATACTAATTCTAACTAATTAGGCAGCTTGTGAAGAAAATATAGCATAACGGTAAAGAAGGAAGATATTCAGTTAAGTCAATCGAAATCAAATAATCAGCAAGAGGGGAAATGGAAAGCAAGAAAATCTAATCCAAATAGAAGAGGATGAAACTAGCAACCAGGAACTCAACCATAACAGTTACCACGTTATACGCAGGCAATATAGGAACCTAGGATTCCTAAGAGGCCAAACTATTTGCAAATAAGTCCTAGTACGCACTCGTCACCTCGCGTACTCGGGCTATAATCAACATAGAAGACTCAAATCCTAAGGGGTAGTTCCCCCACACAAGGTTAGGCAAGATACTTACCTCAAAGACGACCACCGGAATGCTTAAAGGTAGCCTCCTCGGGCGGAAAGACTTCCGGACGGCTCAAAGCCAACTAGAACAACTTCAAAAAACACATAACACGTATAAGGAATGATTCCGAATAATAAAGTTTCAATCTTTGATAATTTATAAAAATCGACCCAAACTTCGACCCCCGGTCCCACACATCGGAACCCGACAAATTTTACAAATTCGGATTACCCATTCCGATACAAGTTCACCCATACTAAATTTATCCAAATCCGATGTCATTTGGTCATTTAAATCATTAAATTTGGTTTATGAAGTTTTCTTTCAAAACCCACAATTTCTCCAACCCAAAACACAATTTAAATGATAAAAATAGGAACTAATTCTTGAAATATAATTAATTAAGGTGGAAGAACACTTACCCATTTGATTTGTGTGAAAAACCCGCAAAGAATCGCCCAAAATCGAGCTCTAGAACTCAAAATGTGATAAAAATGGCTAAACCCTCATTTTTGGAATTTTATAATCTGCCCAGGTGTTTAATGAACCGCGATCGCGGAAATACATTTGCGATCGCGTAGAGGAAAATATTATAGGCTTGAAATGAATATATGCGATCGCGAGGGAAGTCATGCGATCGCGAAGAGGAGAAAGCCACTGCCCCAGACTTACACTATGAGATCGCGGGTTAGCGTATGCGATCGCGAAGAAGTGGAAATATACTTCTGCGATCGCAGACTTGAGAATGCGATCGAGTAGAGTGAAGTCTTCGAACTGTGCGATCGCGAATGAGACTATGCGATCGCGAAGAGGAAAAACTTGGCTGCCCAAACTTGCACTATGCGATCGCGGGCTCATTGTTGCAATCACATAGAAGGAAACCAGAAGGAAGTTTCAGTAGTTTAAAAATAGGGAAAATAGACCCGACACCCATCCGAAACACACTCGAGGTGTGATGACCCAAAAAGTCATCCTAAGTAATTCCAGCTAAATTTGTGTTCGAGGCCTCAAAGCCTCCGTTAATCTTACCTCGATATACATGCACAGCCCGGGCAGGTAGCGGGGAAGCTTCCATGTGAAAATTTGATAAAAATGGGATTTTTGAATTGAATAATTGAATAAAGTTGACTTTGGTCAACATTTTTGGTAACCGGATCCGGACCCGTGATGTGACGGTCCTGGAGGGTCCTTAGGGAAATATGGGACTTGGGCGTATGCCCGAAATCGCATTCCGAGGTCCCAAGCCTGAGAAATGAATTTTTAAAGAAAATTATTTTTTGAAAATAATAAAGGCTTTTGAAAATGAATAATTATGTGAAAACCGTGTTACCGGGCACGTATTATGGTTCCGGAGCCCGGAACAGGTTTATTATATGTTATGTGACTTATATGTGAAATTTGGTGTAAAACGGACGTGAAACGACGTGATTCGGAGTTAAAATGGAAAATTTAATAGTTTATGAAGTTTGAGAAAATTCTATGGATTTTGGAGTTTAATTCATTGTTTTGATGTATTTTGGTGGTTTAATTATTTGCACAAGTCTGTAGGATGTTTATGAGGTTGTGTGTGTAATTTGTTTTGAGCCCCGAGGGCTCGGGTGAGTTTCGGGTAGGCGTCGGAGTGCAAAAAGTAGGAAAAATCTGGTGTTCCTCAAGTTTTCTGGTGTCTGATACCTCCTTCAGTGCGATTGCAGATTCTTCCCTGCGATCGCATAGCACTGGCATGTGATGGGGTCTGATGCACAATGAGATCGCACTTGCTTCTCCGCGATCGCATAGTGTAATAGGTAGGAAGGGGGCTGGGGGGTTAGTTGTTCACTGCGAACGCACCTCAAAGGGCGCGATCGCGGAGGGTCCAGGGTTAATACTGTGCGAACGCAGGTGGGGTGCTGCGAACGCACAGAGGTTAGCATAGGGCCTGGGGCTGGGTAGAATTGCCCTGTGCGATCGCACAAGGGCCTCTGCGATCGCAGAGCTTAAGCAACTTACCTCTATGCGATCGCACCTCATGTTCCGCGATCGCATAGCATTAAAAAAGCCCAGTTATATTTTTAACCCCAAAACAGAACCTTATACGGGATTCTTCCCATTTTCCACCTCCCTTTTCTTCCCCAAGCCTCCATAACCGAGAATCAAGCTCCCCAACCTCCATAACTCCATAGGTAAGTTCTCTTGACCTCGTTTCCTCTTAATTTCTTCAACTAATCACTAGATTTTAGGCCTAAAAACATGGAATCAAAGTAGGAATTAGGGATTTTAGGTAGAGTTGGGTTTTTGAGAATTTTGGGTGATTCAACCTCAATTTGGGGTCGAATCTTAAAACAAATCAGATATTTTGACTCGTGGGGTTATGGGTGATCGGGTTTTGGTCCGAAACTCGAGTTTGGACCGAGCGGGCCAGGGGTCAGATTTTGGAATCTTAGGAAGAATGCTTTGAAATAAATAATTAGGCTATGGGTTTGATTTATTGAGCCATTATTGATGTACTTGGGTTGATTATGTCTAGATAATATCGTTCCGGAGTCGGATTCTAAAGGAAAGGTTGTGATTGAGGCTTGACTTGCAAATCTTTGGAGCCGAGGTAAGTGTTTGCCTTAACCTCAGCGTGACGAGTGCCTATGCGTTGCGGTCAAGTATGCTCGTGAGACAATTATGATGGAATTTGCTATGTTCTAAATATTCCCCGCACTATGAATAAATTATGAATTAAAAGTGATACTTGATGTTGTTCCATGACGTGGAGAGTTATTGAGTTATTTTTTCCAGTTGAGGCTTACATTGTTGAAATAGTATTACTGATGCGATGTTGGTTATAGCTGAGACCCTTGTCGGGCATTTGTTGATGTTGTAAATGATGATTTGTCCTTGTCGGAGCAATAGAATTGTGTTGAGTATTTACATGCACTTGAGACTTCGTGTTGTTGACTTTCATATTACTGTTGCCTTGTGTTTTTATTATTCGTCGCATGAGGGGACATGACGTGCTGACCGAGTGTTATTATATATGCACGAGGGGACATTCCCTGCCGAGTGATTGTGAGGTTATGCACGAGGGGACATTCCGTGCCGAGTGTTATTATATATGCACGAGGGGACATTCCCTGCCGAGTGATTGTGAGGTTATGCACGAGGGGGCATTCTNGCCTTTCCTGTTCATTATATGTTTGAGAAGCTATATTTCTGCCTTGTCTTTACGTTTCATTTATTACCTTGTACTGCTGTGCTAGCATACTGTTACCCTATCTCCCCAGCATGTTCTTCCCGTATCTGTCTTACTTGCTTATTTCAGTTGCCATTTTACCTGCTATTATATAAAATTGCACAGGTACATATGTTGTGTTGGTCCTAGC
>ML249364.1:0-31955 GCA_005239495.1 Nicotiana undulata | reverse complement strand
AAACCTGCTTCTTTTCCAACCCAAAAGGTGTAAAAAACAAAAACCCCCCCCCCCCCCCCCCCCAACTTAAACTCAAGGAGCACATAACGAAAATGACTGAATATGAAAAGAGAAACACATAAGGGAACTACAAAACAAGCCCACAGGCACAACTCTCTATCAATACTGACCCACAAAAGCAATATAACAAAGAAGAAGTAAAGCATATGAACAAATCACAAGGATCCCATCCCGATATAACTTCCACCGCAGTACTCATCACGGTTCCAACATATTGAATCACAAGAGATCACGAGGGTCTCGCCCTCAACACTAAATCACATATCGAATATATATCATACCAATTGAAACCTTACACTAACTCAGCTCTTCCACTAAATCACAACACTCACTGAACTCTCACCCCAATAGAGTATCAAATCACCGCTCGTAACAAAGAAAAATACTCAGGAAAAATCACATCAAGCTTACCATGATGATCAACATGACTCACTTCTAGTCTCACCACTCTCAATGATGAATTTAAACAACGATAGACATGGGCTACCAATCATAGAATCTCCCAACGGGAGAGAACACGAAAATAGAGTGCAAAGCATGAAACGAACTCATAAATGAAGCAACAAATAAGGAACTCGTCCCGACCAGCAGAACTACAATGAAATGCAAATGGTGACCCTATGTAACAAATCAAAACATACATGTATGATAATATCTGGCAAAACGGCCTCCGGTCTACTATATGAAATACATCCACGGGCCGGGCCTCCCCGTATTGGGCGCCCTCTACTCACCTGAATAACTCATTGTGACACACCTTCCCGAATCCTAGGACAATCTCTGAACATGTGGTTGATATATCCACACTCAAAGCAACCTCTCTGTTGACGTGGCTGTGGAAACTGAGCAGTACGAGTACTCTGATATACATGAGCACCTGAAACACTATGCGAAGCCGAAAGTGCAAACTGAACTGGCTGACCTACAAACTTCTACCATGTCGTACCCTGCTTCCAAAATAAGGACCAGTAGATCTCTACGGTCTACGAGGCCTCCTTGCCTCCCTATACTCTCTCTCTCTCTCATGATCTCGTCTGTTCTCTCGCTCCCGTTCACACATGCCCCCTAACCGGTGAGCGATCCCTACCACCAACTGAAACGAAACATATGACTCAAACTCTCGAGCGATGAAGAACCAAATATCATGCCTGATCCCCTCAATGAATCTTACGGACTCTCCTCCTAACTGTAGCAACCAAGGGAGGTGCATATCTGGCCAACTCACTGAAGCTGACAGCATACTCTAATACTGACATAGTGCCCTAACGCAACTGCTCAAACTCCGCGTGCCATGCCTCTCATAAGGACTGAGGTGCAAACTCCCTCAAGAACATTTCTGAAAACTGACCCCATGTAAGTGAAGCATACTCGACTGGGCTACCCTACTCATATGCCTTCCACCACTGACAAGCCGCTCCTCTAAGATGAGACGTGACAAAAGAAACCCCGCTCATCTCCAAATACTCGTAGTACGAAGAATGCGGTGATACTCCTCCAGGAAACCCTAGGCATCATCTGTCGTTAATCCACTGAAGGCAGGAGGGTGGTACTTCTTGTACCTCTCAAGTCTGAGTTGTTCTTCCTCAGATGTTGCTTCCCTAACCACGGGCTGAACTTGAACCACATGTTGTGCTGCCACGAAACCTTGAACCTGACTAACATGATCTCGCTGCTCTGGAGTGTAGGCGGCGGGGGTCTGAGCTCCTTCCCCGGTATATGAAGTAACTGGTGCTCCTGGAATGAATCCCGCCTGAGTCAATGTACCAATTATAGTCAGGAACTGTGCCAAGGTCTCCTAAAGTTCGGGGGTAACAACAGGCGCCTCTAGTACCTACCCCCCCAACTGGAAATACTGGCGGCTCCTCAACGACTGCTATGGTAGGTTCCCTAACTGCGGCACGAGCTCCTCGTCGACCTCTGCCTGTGCCTCTAGCGACATCTGTCTCGGGGGTAACATCATCAGGAAACGCAGCTCGTGTCCTCACCATCAGTGAGAGAATAAAATGATAATTTCAAACTTCAAGATCAATGATCTCGCACGATAGGAATGAAGGAAGTGAAATTGTCCTAATAGTTCTGTAGCCTCTCGAAGATAAGTACAGACGTCTTCGTACCGATCCGCAAGACTCTACTGCCACGGCATATGTACGGTATATTTCTCCACCACAACGCACAAAGATGGGTCCACAAAGAAGAATGGGAGTATATTTTGGTTATGAATCTCCTTCTATTATTAAATATCTGGAGTCTATGACTGGTGATTTGTTTACAACCAGATTTGCTAATTGCCATTTTGATGAATCAGTTTCTCCAACATTAGGAGGGGAAAATAAACAGCTAAAAAAGAGATAGATTAAGACGTATTATCTCTATCTCATTTGGATCCTCGTACAAATCAATGTGAACAACAAGTTCAAAAGATCATTTATATGCAAAATGTTGCAAATCAATTGCCAGATGCATTTACTAACCTTCCACGGGTTACTAAATTGCATATTCCAACTGTAAATGCTCCAATTCGAGTTGACGTCCCAGCTGGACAGTATGATAATGCAAATGAGTCTAGCCACACCCTAAACATGGTAGACCAATCACGTCCAAGGATAAAAATCCCCGAAAAAAGAAAGGAGAAAATGATCAAGTTGATCATAACATGGAGGCAATTGCTCAAGAGGAGCATAAGGACATAGTAATTGATAAGACCTCACAGGAGGTTCTAGTACTTGGAAATGATGAAAATCAAGAGATCTCAATAAGTTATGTCTCTATGGGAAAAAGGTGGAACCGAAATAGCATTTTTGTTAATAACAGTTTTGCATATAATGTTGCAGTTGAAATAATGCAACAAAATGAGGATCTTGAGCCAAAATCTGTCGATGAATGTAGTCATAGAAATGATTGGCCAAAATGGAAAAATGCAATTCAAGCGGAATTGGCTTCACTCAAAAAATGTGAAGTTTTCAGACCAATAGTCCGAACGCCTGAAGGTGTCAAGCTAGTGGGGTACAAATGGGGTTTTGTGCGAAAACGAAATGAAAAAGGTGAAGTCGTAAGATATAAAGCACGACTTGTGGCACAAGGGTTTTCGCAAAGGCATGACATTGATTATATGGAGGCATATTCTCCTGTGGTAGATGCAATTACCTTCAGGTATTTAATAAACCTGGCAGTCCATGAAAAGTTTGATATGTGATTGATGGATGTTGTCACAACCTATTTATATGGCTCACTAGACAGTAAATTTTTTATGAAAATCCCTGAAAGATTTAAAGTTCCTGAAGCACATAAAAGTTCAAGAGAAACTTGTTCAATAAGGCTTCAGAAATCCTTATACGGATTGAAGCAATCAGGGAGGATGTGGTACAATCATTTTAGCGAGTATTTGCTAAAGTAATAATACAAAAATGACGCTATTTTCCTTTGTGTCTTTATTAAGAGGTCTGGATATGAATTTGTCATCATAGTTGTGTATGTTGATGACTTGAATATCATTGGAACTTATAAAGAGCTTCCAAAGGTTGTAGAGTGTTTGAAGAAAGAATTTGAAATGAAAGATCTTGGTAAGACAAAATTTTGTCTTGACCTACAAATTGAGCATGTAACAAATGGAATTTTTGTCCATCAATAAATACACACTGAAAAGATTTTAAAGCGATTTTACATCACATCCATTGAGTACCCCATGGTTATGAGATCACTTGACGTAAATAAAGATCCATTTTTACCTCAAGAAAATGATGAAGAGCTCGTTGGTGATGAAACACATATCTTAGTGTAATTGGGGCACTGATGTATCTTGGCAACAATACCGGCCTGATATTGCTTTTGCAGTAAGATAATTAGAAAGATTCGGCTCCTCCCCAAAAGAAGACATTGGAATGGTGTTAAGCATATATTTAGATATCTTCGGGGAACTATAGATATGGGATTGTTTTATTCTAATGAATTCAAGTCAGAAATGATTGGCTATGCCGATGCAGGTTATTTGTCTGATCCACATAAAGCCCGATCTCAAACAGGCTATTTGTTTACATATGGAGGTTGATCGGTTCCAAGCCTGCACTACTATTGAGTAGCGAGGATGGTCGATGCAGTTTTACCCAACAAGGTCGGGATCGAATCAACATGGAGTTAATTGATTTGGAATTAGGTTTATATCTAAGTCTAGATGCATGTTTTGTTTCAAATTACACTTCCATACATTTTGGTTTTGATTCAACTTCTAACTTTATTCTATTGTTTGCAATGATTGAAACTAAGTACAATATTTTTGTAACTGGTTTTTAAGTGTTTAAAGAGGCTAGGGTAGTGACTTCCGCCTAGGTGGATCTCTAACGGGTAGCAAGAATCTAGGGAAAGATTGATTTAGTTGGGGTTGTAATATAGCTATCACACCCAAATATTCACTCTATACCTCTTGGTAGTTTGAGTGATTTTTCCCTTGGCTTTCTCAAGTCCAAATGGGTATTCATGCAATTCAAGTGATATTAGCTCAAGTCGAGTATTACTATCTCAAGGTTTAACTCTTTAATTGGGGCTATCGAGTTTACCCCAATTCCTTATTAGCCTAATTTTTCTAGACTAAGTCCCTCTTTCTCAAGTAAAGCCTAAGTCATAAAGGCATGAATGAGTGTTTGCAACCACTAATTCTATAATTCTAGCAAGAACTGGGCTAAATATCACTAACCCATACACATTATAGACCCAAAATCCATTACCCATTAAATATCCATACTAGGGTTGGGTCACATCCCTAGCTATGGGTCTAGCTACTCATGGAAATAGCATAAATAGAAGATAAAAAGAAGATAAAATTCATAATACTAGATCAAAAGATGAAAATCTAATATTGTAAGATGAATCTTGTACAAAATTGCCCAAAACGGAAGTAACAACCGTCTCACGCGCTCAGCTAATACACCACTTAACCTAAAAATGACAAAAAGTTCTATTTATACTAAGCTGAAATTTTCTGATGAAAATACCCTTACGGAGGTTGTGCGTCCGCGTAACTTAGGTCGCTACCGCACTCTTGCTTTCGCGACCGCGTAATTCTGACCGTGGGCCGCGTTCTTCACTTCTGGATCTTGGTTGAACATAGTTTCACAGACCGCATAATTTCCATCGTGGTCGCGTAAGAGACTTCCGCGACCACATAATTCTGACGCGGACCGCACTTCTTGTTTTTGCTTAAAATGTAAGCTCTCTGAACCTCAGCATCCACGGTCCACGTAATTCCAATCGCTGCCGCGCAGGTACTTTTGCGGTCGCACCTTTCTGACGCGGTTCGCGTTCGTCTTTTAGCCCAGAAATCAACCTTTATGAATCTACCTTTTGCAGACCTCAAAATAGTGACCGCGACCGCGTTGTAGCTTTCGAGGCCGCACAATATTTGTGTGGTCCGCATTTCACCTCTCTTGGCTCAGTCTTGATTTTTGTTCAAGTTTTGACTCCTTTATGAGTTGATTATGACTCATTTGGATTACTTTGAACAATCCCTGCAAGCAAGCATACTACATTAGTTTTCGGGAATATCTTCATGTATATTTTGCCCTAATCACAAGTAAAAGAGAGCAAATAA
Source organism: Nicotiana undulata (assembly GCA_005239495.1). Taxonomy (NCBI): domain Eukaryota; kingdom Viridiplantae; phylum Streptophyta; class Magnoliopsida; order Solanales; family Solanaceae; genus Nicotiana; species Nicotiana undulata. The sequence continues at coordinate 26,314 of ML249364.1, read as the reverse complement.
TAGGTTAAAATCCCTACTTATCAACTCCCCCAAAATTAAGCTTTTGCTTGTCCTCAAGCAAATAAGGTAATTCTCTACTCCACAAGAAAAGGAATTTCAGCTGGCCTAAGGTGACTCCACCAAGCATCAATTGGGAACAGTTACCCTCAACACAAATGAATTACCGACAACATCATGTTATGACCTTTTTAGTACCATAGTTCTAATGTGACACTAGAGGATCAAGAGTTGAATCAATTCATCAAGGAAACTCGCTCTATCACGTAGGTCATTGTGGATCCCAAACTCCTCCTCCTATACTCTCCATGATCAAATCTCACTTTTTAGAATGTAACACTCAAAATAAGGATTGTGAAGAAGTGCACTCATCACTCTCAAAAGAATGCGACAAGTCTGGCTCTAAGTACCATAATCTTGCCCCTTATGTAAATCACCACTAATGTAAGTTCACTCAACTTGAAATCATATAGGGCTTTTTCGGGGATGTAATGAAGGCTTTAGGATCAAGGTAGGACTTATCAGACTATGATGGTTTCATCTTTCCTTAAGCACTCTATTTTCTCATTTCGGCTCATACTTTCTTGACTCTTTGAGTCATTTTCTTCTTTCTTAGGGGAACTAGAAGGACATACTGTAACTCTTTCTTACTCATGACAATCATTTTCATCCTTTTTTCATCATTCCATGCATTTCATCATTGCGTTCTTTGAATCCCTTAAACCTTCACTTTCCATTTGACATATTTCTTTTTGGCTTTTCTTCATTTTCTTTGCCGTTCCTTTTCTTCAATTCTTTCTTCTTCTTTGAACATTTTATCACTTTCAAATTACTCGTCTCTCCTCCAAACTTATGCTTTTTCTAATTGTTCTTCATGAATTCTAAGGAAAGATCGGGTGCCAAGAGAAGGTCATTATAGAACGGATAAACGCTTGTAATGTGTCTATTGAATGAAAAAGGCTTAGGCTCAAAGGTTTTGACTAGGGATATCACTTTTGTAGGTTACGGAAGCTTTCAAAGTTCACATTCGACCAAGGAGAGTCTACAATCATTTCTTAAGTCGAGCTACAATTAGAATTTTGCCTAGACAAACATTCAGCGCAAGTTCTAGACTCATTGGCACAGAACTTGGACTTGCAATTCAATACCACACCTCTCAAGTGTTGGATTGTTAAAGAGAACAGAGTCGAGGGCCCACAACAACCCTAGCTAAGATTGAAAATCACAAATGGCTCAAGGAAACCACTTGATGATTATTTTAGTCAACTCGAGAGTCTAAAGGTCACAACTAGAGCTATTCTCTTTTCCAATCAACTTGTTTCTAACCATAAGGTCGAAGGTAAATGTGTTAGTACCAAGTGAAGCCTGCTTGAGACACTTTTATTCATTACTACTACATGTCAAAGCAAAAAGTAAATGGACTCAATCCTTTAAGAAGGTTGTCACACCATCCATCGTTGGAAGAGCCACCCGATTCACACAACATCCACCTTTGTAAAGAACAGTGGCATCAAGAAAACCAAAGGTTTACTGCTCACACAAAATGTAAAATGAAGCTAAAAACTTAAAAAGAAGCTACTAAAGGAAATAAGAAGCTAAGCTATTAAGGAAAAATAATGAAAGAAGTTATGAAGTAACTTACGGAAAGTAAAATTAATATGTACAAAATGGAGTAAAAAGAATATATACATAATGGAACTGAATATATACATCGAATGGTAAACTTATATACATACCAAAAGTGAAAATGAAGATAAATAAAGATAAAGAAAAATAGTATCATAGTTATTACATACCAAACGTCATGAAAATCAAAATGGACCACCCCTCCACCCCCACCCCCCAAATAAAAAATAGCATTGTCCTCAATGCTAATAACAAAATAAGATCAGGGAAAGGTTAGAGAGTAAAGAGAACTCCCTATGTGGTCTCTGTCTGCATCGGGTCAGGAACATGAGTAGGGTCCTCAGACTGCATAGGATCATCAGCTCCCTCTGTGTCCTCTAATTGGATCTCCACATCCTCTGACTGGGGGACTACGGGGTTGCTGAGCATCTGGATCATCTCCTCAGCAGTATGTGTAGTGACAACTCCTCAGACTGGCTAGTTGCTGCCTCTGGTGCCTCATGCTCTGCTGCCTGTGCTGCTGGGGTTGTCTCCTCCATGAGCAGGTCTAGTGGGATATCTCGAGCATAGGCAATATTCTCTACCTCTTTGCTCAGCTTCAACACTAACTCCTTTGACACTTGAGTCTTCCTCATCTTCTTCACCTGCTTCTCCAAGTCTTTGATAATCTTACCATGAGCATCAAAAGTCTCCCGAATCTTCTTCTTTACATCCAGAATATTATTGTGGTTGTCCAGAATCTTCTTCAAAGAGTCCTCCACTAATGAAGGTACTTGAAGCAGTGATGGGGATGAACATTGTGTTGCTACTGCACTGGATAAGACAGTCAACTTTGTGGTAGTTGCCTGCATCCAATTGTTGAGGTTGGATAGTGTCTATGAAACCTGCAGTGCAGTCTGAGAGTAGGTGGAAGATGAAGGCACATATAATGGCACTATGATGGATGGCCCAGAGGATGGAGGAGGCATGGAAGATGAAGAACTGGCTGCTGTGGAAGGCTCTGACTTGGTGGACACTACCCTTGGCTCTTCAAACTAACTAGTGGAGGTAGTGCCTTTACCCTTGGCTTTAGGGTTGTCCGCCACTTGGAGGTGGTACCAGGAGAAAGGTTTTTTAGGCCTCATCTTCGTATCAAAGTGCCTCTTCTCTACCCCTTGATCTTTGAGATACTCAGTAATGAAGTTGGGGTAGGGATAGGATCTTTCCTCTTTGCCAACCGCCTTAGAGATGTGGTACGACATCAGGTTTCCCACATTAATTGGATACTCTGCCATGATGGAAGCTATCAAAATTGCCCGGGTGAGTGGAAGGACATTATCATGCTGGCAAGGGTCAAGCCGGCTGCACACAAATGTTGACCACCCTTTGGCTTCAAAGCTAAGGGTGTTTCTGACTATTGGGACTCCAACTGTGAGCCATGTCGGTGTTGTCCCTGGAATAGCTAGTACCTCCGCTAGCTATGGACGAGCTGCTTCATCCAAGGCGAGCTTCTCCAAGTATTGCACTGCCTTCAAATCCTCAAATCCAGCATATTTGTTTAGAGTATGGCCATCAAACCGGATCTTCAAGTTTCGGACCTTTTTCACAATGGTACCCTTTTTGATGTGGGCAACATAAGCATAGAATTCCTTAACAAGGTATTCATTGGCATCCATCACTTTCCCGGTGAAATACTTTCAACCTTTTCTCTCCTCAAACTGTTTTAGGACATTTGGATTGTGCAGAAGTAAATCTCTTGTTATTAATCATCTCTCAAGAGTGAGCGACCTTTGGGGACACCATTCCCGAAATTTTGCATAGGCTTTCTCACTCACAAATCTTTCGGCCCACACCTCGGGCTTCCTAGACATAGCCAGACCTCCCACATTAGTATCACCCCCTCTCTCGTCATCCGGGACTTCGTAATCATCATCAATATTTATTGGGGAAGTTGTTGAGGCAGGAGTTGTAGCAGGTGAGGAAGATGGTTCTAGTGCTTCACTATCTCCTTCTGAGCCATCAGACGACCCAGAGGAGGATGTAGGCTTATTGACTAGGCGGAATGGTTGTGATTGCGCCTCCGGTTGAGGTTGTGTAGATTCCCCATCAGAATTCTCCCTGGATGGGAGGTATTCACTTGTGTCCGAAGAGTTGGAGGAGGTCTAACGAGGGTAGCCTTTTTTCCTACTACCCTCTGGATTGCTATGGGCAAGGTTTGCTTTCCTTTATCCCGACCTCGGGAGGATTCTTCCCTCCCTTTTGAAGTGTCTCCTCTACCACGAGAATGCACCATTTTCTGCAACACACAAGTAGTGAAAGTTAGTTAGAATTGGGGTTCATAATGTGTTTAAGCATCACATATGAAATGAAAAACAATGCTTCTCAAAAAAGGGCAGTGCTGACCGCACAAAAATGAGTTCGGCCGCGAACTGCCCATCGAGGACCGTGTAAAAGTGTACGCGACCGTGAAGAGTCCAGGCTCATACTACTGAATCTCTATAGTTGATCAACCGTGGACCGCACAAATATGAGGGCGGCCGCGAAAGACCCATCGCGGACCGCATAAAATTGAGTGCAGCCGTGAAAGCAAATTATTACTCTCTGAAGTTCTATTACGCGGACCGCGCAAAAAGAGGGTGGTCGCGAAAGACAAACCGCGGACCGCACAAAAGTGACCGCGGCCACGAAATCTAATCAACTATCAATGCTTTGAAGGTAGGGTATCGCGGCCGCATACCCTATCGCGGACCGCAAAAAACTAACCGCGACCGTGAAATTCAAATTAAGTCGGCCCTGATGAACACTGAAAACTAGGGTTTTCACTAATTACCAAAAAATTATAGCAATTAAACATCCAAAATGACTAACCCCAGCCCCCATTATGCATAAAAATACTACCTATATGTTTTTAAGCAAAGATTAAGCATTATTTTGACATTTTGGAATGAATCTAACCCTAACTAAAAAGGAAAATTAAAAAAAAAAAGAGAAAAGAAAAGAAAAAGATAAAATCAAATCATTGAAATGAACATACCAGTTGTCAAAAATGGTAAGAAATCTACACTTGATGAGAATGGGATGAGATTGAAACCAAGTAAAGATGCATAGTGCCTTTAGGTGTGTTTGAGAAGTTAGGGTTCGTAAAGTGTGAAAAGTCCCAAATACCTCTATTTATACTCAAAACCCAGTGACCCCTCCGACTTACCTGAGTGTGGCCGCGAAAAATTAACCGCGACCGAACAATTTGGGCGGTCCACGAAAATTTGAACGCGGCTGCGTACTCTTAACGAATTTTGACATGCCAACTTCAGAGAGTTTGCATTTTTTTCCATTTCAGCTACGCGACCGCGCACAGAATTGTGCATCCGCGAAGTGCTTGTGCGGTCCGTGAAACTTTTGGCGCGGTTCGCTAAAGTTCACCACTTAGCCAAATTTTTCCTTGTCAATTTCCTGCACTGCACAACCAATTCCTACATACACTTCACAACCAGTTAGTCCAAAACAATGCCTAATCTAAGAAGAAAATCAAAAGAAATAAAAATACATGGGTTGCCTCCCAAGAAGTGCCTGATTTAACGCCGCGGCACGACGCATGTTACCATCATCATTTGCAATGGATCAAAGCCACAACGTGGCTATCATCAATATTTCCAAGGTAGTGCTTCATTCTATGCCCATTGGCTCTGAAAATTTCACCATTCTTATTTTTCAAATCGAGAGCACCAAAAGGAGTTACATGTACCACTTCAAAAGGACACTCCACTTTGACTTGAGCTTTCCCAAAAACATCAGTAACCGAGAGTTGAATAGAAGAACCAAGTCACCTTCCTTGAATTATTTTTTTCATATATACTTATCATGCAAGTACTTCATCTTGTCCTTATACAAGGACGAGATAGAATAAGCTTTGAACCGGAACTCGTCAAGTTCATTTAGTTGCTCTACCCGGAGATTGGCAGCTACATCCCATTCAAGGTTCAATTTCTTCAGCGCCCACATGGCCTTGTGCTTTAATTCAATCGGAAGATGACATGATTTCCCAAATACCAATCGTTACGTATACATACCAATTGGAGTCTTGTAAGTTGTTCTATATGCCCATAAAGCATCGTCAAGTTTCCTTAACCAATCAGTCCGATTTGCATTGAAAGTCTTGGATAGAATGCTCTTGATCTCCTTGTTGGAGACCTCAACCTGTCCACTTGCCTGGGGGTGATAGGGGGTTGACACCTTATGAGTGACACCATACTTGGAGAGTAAAGTGTCAAAGGAATTGTTGCAAAAATGAGAACCCCCATCACTAATGATAGCATTTGGGGTGCCGAACCTTATGAAAATATTTTTCTTTAAGAAAGACACCACACTCTGTGCCTCATTGTGGGGCAAAGCCACAGCCTCAACCCATTTTGAAATGTAATCCACAGCAATAAGAATATAAGTGTTCCCACATGAACTCACAAATGGCCCCATAAAGTCGATGCCTCACACGTCGAAAATATCAATCTCAAGGATAGTGGTGAGATGCATTTCATTCTTCTTAGAAATTCCACCGGCTCTTTGACACTCATCACAACGCCTAACGAGGTCACTAGCGTCTTTGTACAAGGTAGGCCAATAGAATCCACAGCTTAGGACCTTTGTAGTAATTCTCGCCCCACCATGGTGACCACCATAGGGCGAGGAATGGCAAGCTTCAATAATACTCAATTTATCTTCTTCCGAAACACATCTTCGGATAGCACCATCATTGCAAATTTTGAAAAGATATGGCTCGTCCCAATAATGATCCAAGCAGTCTCGTTTGAGCTTCTTCCTTTGGTTAGAAGAGAGCTCATTCGGGACAATGTCGGTCACAAGAAATTTTACCACATCGGCGAACCAAGGCAACCCGGTCAAAGACATGGAAAGGAGTTGTTCATCCATAAACGAATCATTGATCTCAAGTCCATCATGGGGCATCCCCTCCTCTTCCAAGGGGGACAAGTGGTCCGTCACTTGATTCTCACCCCTTTTCGGTCTATGATTTCAAGGTCAAACTCTTGTTGAAGAAGAACTCATCACATCAACCTAGCCTTAGAGTCCTTTTTACTCATCAAGTAACGAAGTGTCGCTTGATCGGTTTGCACAATCACTTTGGTACCCATGAGGTAAGGGCGAAACTTTTCCATGGTGAAAACAATGGATAATAGCTCTTTCTCGATCAACGTATAGTTGACTTGGGCTTCGTTCATTGTTTTGCTTGCATAATAGACCGGATAAAATAGCTTGTTGATTTTTTTCCCCAATACCGCTCCTACCGCAATGTCACTAGCATCGCACATGAGCTCAAATGGTAAGCTCCAATTGGGTGCGGTAATGATGGGAGTGGTAGTCAACCTATACTTGAGTGGCTCAAAAGCTTTCATGCAATCATCATTGAACACAAACTTTGCATCTTTTTCCAACAACTTGCACAAGGGGTTCACCACTTTCAAAAATCCTTGATGAACCTACGGTAAAACCCCGCGTGACCAAGAAAGCTCCTTACTCCCTTGACGGAAGTAGGAGGAGGGAGTTTTGATATCACTTCAATTTTTGCTTTGTCCGCTTCAATACCGTTATTTGGGATCTTATGGCCGAGGACAATTCCCTCCTCGACCATAAAGTGGAACTTCTCCCAATTAAGCACTAAGTTGGTCTCTTCACATCGGGCCAACACTTTATCAAGATTATCCAAACACTCTTCAACGGAATCCCCCACAACAGAGAAATCATCCATGAACACCTCGAGGAAGTCTTCCACCATATCAGTAAATATTGCCATCATGCACCGCTAAAAAGTAGTCGGTGCATTACACAAACCAAACAACATCCTTGAGAATGCAAATGTGCCATACGGACAAGTGAATGTGGTTTTCTCTTGGTCTTCAGGTGCAATGAGAATATGGTTATATCCTGAATACTCATCCAAAAAGCAATAATAAGCACGTCCGGCAAATCTATCCAACATTTGGTCAAGAAATGGCAATGGAAAATTGTCTTTTCGGGTCACTTTGTTCAGCTTCCTATAGTCCATGCATACCCTCCAACCGGTGACAGTTCTTGTGAGGATAAATTCATTTCTATCATTTGTGACCACATTCATTCCCCCTTCTTTGGGACATATTGTACCGGAGAAGTCCATGAACTATCATAAATGGGGTACACTGCCCCTGCATCTAGCCACTTGATGATCTCTTTCTTGACTACCTCTTGTATGGACTCATTCAACCTCCTTTGATGTTCCACGGAGGGTTTGGCATCTTTCTCCAATATGATTTTATGCATGCAAAAGGCGGGGCTTATACCCCGAGTATCCGCCAATGTCCAACCTATTGCCTTCTTCCTCCTTTGAAGCACCGCAAGGGTGGAGTCTACATGCACGTTAGTTAAGCACGAAGAACGAATAACATGTAATGTGGAACAAGGGCTTAAGAAAACATACCTGAGGTGTGAAGGCAAGGGCTTCAACTCCAGTGTGGGTGGCTCCTCAATTGAAGTCTTTCTTGGTGGAGTCTTCCGGTTCTTAAGGTCCAAGGAAAGTTTACGGGGGCCATATGTATAAGATCACATTCCTTGCAAAGCATTTGCACATTCTACCAAGCCTTCGTTCTCATCCTCATCATGATTCAACAACACAACTTCCAAAGGGTCTTCCACATTAATCATAGCACTTGTGTCATTAACAATCACCTCAGTCACAAGATCCACAAACGAACACACTCCGTTGCTATTAGGTTGCCTCATTGACTTGCACACGTGGAACACAACTTTTTCATCGCCCTCCCGGAAGGAGAGTTCCCCTGATTCCACATCAACTAAGGTCTTCCATGTAGCTAGGAAAGGTCTCTCCAATATGATTGGCACCTCATAGTCAACCTCACCGTCGAGTATCACAAAATCTGCGGGAAGAATGAACTTGTCGACCCGAACTAGCACATCATCAATTATCCCTAATGGACTCTTCATGGTCCGGTACGCCATTTGCAACCTCATGGAAGTGGGTCTTGGTTTCCCATACCCAATGTATTGAACACATAATATGGCATCAAATTAATGATCTCTCCCAAGTCACACAAGGCTTTGGCGCACTGGGGTCTTCTAACTTTGGAGCCATGGAATGCACTGGCACTCACATGATGTGTCATTTTGAACGTTTCACAGTTCATTGACCTCTTCTTTGTTACTAAGTCCTTCATGAACTTGGCATATCCCTAAATTTGTTCTAGAGCTTCAACCAAAGGTACATTTATGGATAAATTTTTCATTATATAAATGAATTTGTTGAATTGGTTATCATTTTTTTTTGCTTTGCGAGCCTTTGAGGATACGGTGGAGGAGGCCTTGTCAAAGAAGCCTTGGCTTTGGGCACTACCGGAACCGGTACGTCTATCACGTGTTCCCTAGACGGGTTCATATCATCTTGTGTCTCCTCCACGTTTTCATCAATGTCTATCCTCACTTCTTCATTCACATTCTCATCATTTCTTGGCTCATCATCTTCTTGCACAACCACATCATCATTCATAATCTTTCTTGGATTGGAGGTACTAGCAACTCCACCTCTACCACTTCTTGTAGTCACCGCCATAGCATGGCCCGTATTGTTTCCACCATTCGGATTTACTACTGTATCACTTGGTAGTGCTCCCTTAGGGCGAGTATTCAAGGATTGAGAAATTTGACCCATTTGGACTTCCAAGTTGCGAATAGAAGTGTTGTGGTAAGTTATTTGGGCATCAGAGTCGGCATTTCTTTCCATCATTTGTTTGAACATGTTCTCTATCTGTCCCATATCATTGTTCGAAGAACTTTTCCCTTGTGACAAATATGGAGGCGGGTTGTTGGGTTGTTGATACATCGGGGACTATTGAAAGCCCGACCCCCAGTTTCCTTGATTATTATTGTTCCAACCCCCTTGTTTCATTGCCTCCCCAAGTACTATTATTGTTGCCACCCCAATTGCCTTGGTTATTTCCTTGATTCCCCCAACTTTGATTGTTGTTTCCCCAATTGTTCAGATTGTTGTTGTTGCCACTATTCCAATTCCCTTGGCCTTGGTTGCCCCAATTTTGATTGTTTCCTTGTGATCTCCACTGTTGTTGATTTGGAGCACTGCTCCATTGACCTTGGTAATTTTTCACATATTGAACCTCTTCACTTTGATCATCATAAGAGTCATCTTGGTTGTAACCACTACCACCTTGCTCAAATTGATCCCGATTGTGTGGAACTTGTTGACCTCTTTGTCTCCTCTTGTTAACCATCAGGTTCACTCCTTCCATGGCGTTCACTTGTTTTGGCCCCTGAACCTGTTGAAGTTGTGCCTTGGACAACTGATTCATGGTGGTCGTCAACTCCACTATGGCTTGCCCAGGATCATGAAGTTCCTTGTGAAGGTGGATAACATTAGAGTCACCTTGAGGAACGTTGGCTCTACTTTTCCAAGACGAAGAGGTATCTGCCATCTCATCTAATATGTCACAAGCATCAGCATAAGGCACTTTCATGAAATTACCCCCAGCGAGCTGATTAACCACACACTGGTTAGTTGTGTTGATGCCCCTATAAAAGGTTTTGCTGGATCATTGCTTCAGTCATGTCATTGTTGGGGCATTATGTTACCATTGTACGGTACCTCACCCAAATCTCATGTAACGGTTCATTTGGATCTTGTTTAAAAGCAAGGATTTTGTCTCTGAATGTTGCCATATGTCCCGGGGAAAAGAACTTTGCTATGAACTTCTCGGCCAACACATCCTAAGTGGTGATGGAATGGTTGGGTAGCCTCTCAAGCCAATCCAAAGCCTTCCCTCTAAGTGAGAATGGGAAAAGCCTTAACCTCAAAGCATCTTCAGATACATTCGTCTGCTTGCTGCCCCAGCACGTGTCCAAAAAATCTTTGAGATGCTTATATGCGTTCTGATGTAGAGCTTCGGTGAAGAAACTCCTTTGTTCCAATAGAGTAAGCATGACATTGGTTATTTGTAAATTGCCGGCCCGAATCCGGGGCGGGACAATTGCACTTGCGTAGCCTTCATTGGGGAACACCCGGTGTGCTGCCCTTGGAGGAGGTGGGGGAGGGTTTGGCACATTGTCATGAGGCGTGAAGCCTCTTCTTTGTACTTGAGGTTCAAGATGAACCACATCCACTTCATTTTCATCTACCTCCTCCCCCGGAGGAATATGTCTGAGGGCCTCGTTAAGAGCCATTTGGTACCTAAAAGCAATTGACACACAAAAATTAGAAAAACGGAAGGAAACAAAAACAAAACACATAAATAGTTAGATATATAGCTAAGATCGTCTAACTCCCTAGCAACGGCGCCAAATATTCATCGGTTCCAAGCCTGCACTACTATTGAGTAGCGAGGATGGCCGATGCAGTTTTACCAACAAGGTCGGGATCGAATCCACAGGGAGTTAATTGATTTGGAATTAGGTTTATATCTAAGTCTAGATGCGTGTTTTGTTTCTAATTACACTTCCACACATTTTGGTTTTGATTCTACTTCTAACTCTATTCTGTTGTTTGCAATGATTGAAACTAAGTACAATATTTTTGTAATTGGTTTTCAAGTGTTTAAAGAGACTAGGGTAGTGACTTCCGCCTAGGTGGATATCTAACGTGTAGCAAGAATCTAGGACAAGCTTGATTTAGTTGGGGTCGTAATACAACTATCACACCCAAGTACTCACTCTATACCTCTCGGTAGTTTGAGTGATTTTTTCCTTGGCTTTCTCAAGTCCAAATGGGTATTCATGTAATTCAAGTGATATTAGCTCAAGTCGGGTATTACTATCTCTAGGTTTAACCCATTAATTGGGGCTATTAATTTCTTGAGTTCATCCAAATTCCTTGTTAGCCTAGTTTTCCTAGACTTAGTCCCTCTTTCTCAAGAAAAGACTAAGTCATAAAGGCATGAATGAGTGTTTGCAACCACTAATTCTACAATTCTAGCAAGAACTAGGCTAAATATCACTAACACATACACATTCAAGCCCTAAAATTCACTACCCATTAAATACCCACACTAGGATTGGGTCACAACCCTAGATATGGTCTAGCTACTCATGGAAATAGCAGAAATAAAAGATGAAATTAAGATAAAATTCATAATACTAGATTAAAAGATGAAAATCTAATGTTGTAAGATAAATTTGCCCAAAACAGAAGTTACAGCCATCTCACGTGCTCAGCTAATACACCACTTAACCTAAAAATGACAAAAAGCTTTATTTATACTAAGCTGAAATTTCGAACAAAAATACCCCTGCGGAGGTTGTGCGGCCGCGTAATTTTGACCGCGGCCACGTAATTCTGATCGCGGTCCGCGTTATTCACTTCTGGATCTGGGTTGAGCATAGTTTCGCGGACCGCATAATTTCCATCGTGGTCGCATAGGAGACTTCCACGGCCGCATAATTTTGATGCGGACCACACTTCTTGTTTTTGGTTAAAATGTAAGCTCTCTGAACCTCAGCAACCGCGGTCCGCGTAATTCCAATCGCGGCCGTGCAAGTACTTTCACGGCCACACCTTTCTGACGTTGTCCGCATTCGTCATTAAGCCCAAAAATCAACCTCTCTGAATCTTCCTTTCGCGGACCTCGAAATAGTGATCGCGACTGCGTTGTAGCTTTCGCGGCCACACAATATTTATGCGGTCCGCGTTTCATATCTCTTGGACGAGTCTTGGTTTTTATTCAAGTTTTGACTCCTTTCTGAGTTGATTATGACTCCTTTGTCTCATTTTGAATAATCCCTGCAACCAAGCATATTACATTAGTTTCAGGGAATACCTTCATTCATTTTTGGCCCTAAACACAAGTAAAAGGGAGCAAATAATAGGTTAAAATCCCTACTTATCAAAGGTACAAATATATCATGGCGTTCAATGAAACAAACAATAGTTGTCATGAAGCTAGTCAGGAATGTGTTTGGGTGAGATCAATGACTCAGCATATTCAGGAAATGTGTGGTTTTCTTATGAAAAAAGATAATCCAACTATACAATATAAAGACAATGCTCCTTGAAACGCTCAACTGAAAGGAAGATACATCAAAGGAGACAGAACAAAGCACATTTCATCTAAGTTCTTTTTCACGCATGTTCTTCAACAAAATAGTAGAATTGATGTTCAACGGATTCGTTCATGTGAAAATTTGGTTGATATGTTCATTAAGGCATTACCAACGTCAATATTTGAGAAGTTGAGACAAAAGATTGGAATGCGGCGTCTTCGAGAAATAAAGTGATGTTTTCATGAAAGCGAGTAAGATACGTGATGTACTCTTTTTTCCTTAGCCTAGTTTTGTCCCACTGGGTTTTCCTGGTAAGGTTTTTAACGAGGCAGCAAATAAAGCGTATTAGAGATTTGTGTACTCTTTTTCCTTCACTAAAATTTGTTCCCACGGGATACACTTGAACACTTGATGAGATAAAAAAGTTATCTCTTTTTCTCTTATTCTACTTATTTGGTTATTTTATATTGTTACTTTGAGCTACATTTCTTAACCTTTCAGACTTTTTAAAACTTGTGAAATTTTATCTAAACAAACCAAAATTATGAAATACATTAGAGGCACTTATCAGGTTGTCCGTAGATTCAGCATACATTAATCAAATTAGAAATGAAAGAATAGTTGAAAATGTTTCATTCGAGGATGGCTCATACGCAGATATCTCATCACATACTCTAATATATCAATAGTTCACAAACCAAACAACTTATTATGTACCTCTGAACGGGATACCGCATACTACCTATCAATATACTGACTTTGCTGACTACTTTCCAAATAAACGGAAACTAAATTGACAAAATTGTTATCTACATATTTGTTAATTTAAGTAAGTGTAGAAAACTAATAATTATATACGGAAGGGCCAGAATGGTCCCTGAAGTATCAGAATTGGTACAAAAATATCTTTCGTCCACCTATTTGAATAAAATGGTCTTACCGTTATTTTCGTAGCAATTGCACGGGGCGCCCTATTTGGTCGCCCCCATTTAACCTATACCCATTTTTTTTAAACTTTTAACTTGTACCCACTTTTTAAAAAACTTCAGCCCCCTTTCTCCTCCTCCTTCTCCTCCTTCGTTTTTTTCTTCTCTTCTTCTTCTTCTTCTTCTTCTTCTTCTTCTTCTTCTTCTTTCTTCTGCTGTTGTTGTCTCTGACTTCAGTTCATCTCCAGAGTGCATCAATACAGATTTGCACCACCCACCAGTTGAATTTAAGTTGTCCGATGATAATGTGGAGCTTATGTTTGAATATTTCGAACATGAACAGCCTCAAAATCGTAAACCTTTATTTGAAAAGTATGTGGTACTTATGTTGTCTCTTATCATTTTATAAGTAATGTTCAAGTTTTCATTGTAAATTTTCATACAAGTAGTCATTACTCATATACCCAAAAATACTTCAGCTCTCGTCAATTACAAAACAAAAACTTCAGCTCTAGAGCTGAAGTTCGCCAGTTACAAAACAAAAACTTCAGCTCTCGAGATGCAGTTCGCTAGATACAAAACAAAAACTTCAGCTAAAACTTCAGCTAAAACTTCAGCTCTAGAGCTGAAGTTCGCTAGTTACAAAACAAAAACTCCAGCTAAAACTTCAGCTCTAGAGTTGAAGTTCGCCAGTTACAAAACAAAAACTTCAGCTCTAGAGCTGAAGTTCGCCAGTTACAAAACAAAAACTTCAGCTCTAGAGCTGAAGTTCGCCAGTTACAAAACAAAAACTCCAGCTCTAAAGCTGAAGTTTGACAGTTACACAACAAAAACTTCAGCTCTAGAGCTGAAGTTCGCCAGTTACAAAATAAAAACTTCAGCACACTTGGTTCAGCACACTTGTTACTTCAGGCCCGTCTACTATAATGCTGAAGTTTTGCATTATTGCCTTTGCTACTTCAGCCCCGTATGCTGAAGTTATGCGAAAAAGCGGGTACACTTGCAATTTATTTTGCAAAGCGGGCACAAGTTAAAACGTGACACAAAAAGCGGGTATAGATGCAAATGCCCCGTTATTTTATTGGCTCAACATTGCCCTTATTACTAACAGAATATTCTGCAAAAATAAAAAATTAATACCCATATGTCACTGTTTCATTTGCATAACTTAAACTTCAACAAAAATATTATTAAACTCACTCATAACCCGTCTGAATATTGATCCACTCTGATTTTAAAACACATCTCTTTCTCTCTCTCTCTCTCTCGTTGTTACTGGGGCGAAATCCATCGGCGGATCCACTGGAAATAGCAATAAGCACAGCTGTCACAATCCGAAATTTTCACATTCGGAACCGTGATGACACCTAACATTTCACTTGCTAGGCAAGCCAATGTTAGAATAATTTACTCATTTATTTTCAACAGTTTAAATTAAATAATGAGAAAGAACTAAAATAAATGTAACAATCCAAAGTAAAGTACGGAAACTTTAACAACTAAAATATCTGATACAACCCTGGACCCGGTATTACAAGTGCACGAGGTACTAGAATAGTAAAAATAAGGGTCTGAATAAAACATGAAGTTGTCTAAAGGAAAGTACACAACTAAATAAAAGAAAAGGGGACTCTAGGAGCTGCGGACGCTGAGCAGCTGTACCTCAAGTCTCCACAAGTTGTCCAATCTAAGCACGCTAATAACCTCTGTTGGGACCGATTTCAAAATCTGCACAAGAAGTGTAGAGTGTAGTATGAGTACAACCGGCCCCATGTACTCTGTAAGTGCCGAGCCTAACCTCGACTAGTCACTCACACTACAACTTGTATGCAGTATAACATAAATACAGAAGAAAGAAATACGGAACAAAATAAGACAGTTAACTAATGATAATAGTTACACCCTCAAGAAATAAATCAGTGACGATCAGAATTATCAATCCTTAGAGTTTCAAATGAAAATATCGTAAACAACACAGCTCAAGGAAATAGAAAACACATAGGTTGTTGCGGCGCGCGACCCGATACCACCGTAAAACACAATCCTCCCTTATTCCACCGTAATAATATCAACAATCATAAATAAATATATGTTGCAGCGTACAACCCAATCCCACCATATAACAAAATCAGTATCATAATTTATCCTTATTTTATCGTATCAATCCACCATTATTTCGCCTGTTGCGGCGTGCAACCCGATCATACCATATCAGTACATGTTCACCTTTATTCCTCTGTATCAATCCACCCTTATTTCACATGTTATGACGTGCAACCCGATCCTACTATATCAATATCAACTATTCAATAAGCTCAAACAAATTAGTAGTTCAACTCACAAGAATCTCCACGATTGATAAACATGAAGCGGAATCAGAAAGGAAACCTTGTACCTACTTGGGAATTCATATAAATAAAACCACGTGGCAAGGCAAGTCTAGTAAATGACAATCAAAATGGCGTAATTAAGTCATTTAAGGCAAATAGGAACAACTCTTGTGAACATGGAAAGGTCTAACATTTTAACACGAGGAACAATGATTTACAAGTAGCAAATAGAGCATGAAAGGCATTTAAAGCACACAACAGTTAAAACATGGAAGAAAATAATTAAGGAAAATGGAAAATCAGGAAAACAAGTAATTCAGCGACGTATAAGCACTCTCCACCTTGCATATACGCCACAACACATGAAATTCACACACCACATAGTCCGAGAGATTCCTAATTCCCTCAAATCAAGGTTAAACTCAACACTTACCTCACTCTGTCGTCAACTCAGAGCTCTACCGGGGCCATTTCCCTAGAATCCACCTTCAAACCACTCGTATCTAACCACAATTAACTCAATAATATCAAATATTGCTAAAGGAATCAATTACAATAGATAAATTTAGAATTCTCACACTTTCTCGAAAAACGTCAAAAGTCGACCCCAGACTCGCTTGGTTCAAATCCGAAATTCGGACCAAAACTCCATTACCCACTCACCTCCGTGTTGGGGAAGAAGAGTTCATGGAAAAATCGCATCTAGAGTTTCTAGGTTTGAAAATTTGAAGAATAAGATAAAATCCCATATAACTCAGATTTTAATCAGGCGTAGATGTCGCAATTGCGAACCAGCAGATGCGTGAAATTCTTGCAAATGCCAAGTCTCAACATTCCTGCAGCCTTCGCAAATGCGAACAAAATGTTCGCAAATACAAACATGAGGGAGTCGCAATTGCGACCCCAGATCTCGCAAATGCAAAAAAGTCCACACAACCCCTGCTCGCAAATGCGAAGTCTTCTTGGCAAATGCGAGGCACACATTTGTGAGCCATATCTCGCAAATGCGAGATCTGCAGACAACAATAGAAACAACTCATGCACCAGATATGATTCTAAGTCCAAGTTCACTCCGTAGACCACCCGAAATCACCCCAGTCCTCGGGCTCCAAACCAAATATGCACACAAATCCAAAAACTTCATACGAATTTGCTAGATCAATCAAATCATCAAAATAACACCTAGAGCTACGGATGGGACACCAAATTAAAAGAAATTTTCAAGAAAACTTATGAACTTCTATTTTAACAACCGGACATCCGAATCACGTCAAACTAACTCCGTTTTTCACTAAATTTATCATGCAAGTCATAAATATGATAATGGACCTATACCGGATTCCGGAATCAAAATATTGACCGGGTATCAACAAAGTCAAACATTGGTCAAACCTTTAAATTCCTATGGCCGACTTTCATCTCTGTTCGACCAGTCGGTCTCACAGTCAGGCAGGCTTATACCATTACGCTCACGAGCAGAATCTTAGCTTGAGCCCTTTAATTTTTCAAATTTTGACAAAAAGCGATAACTTGAGATAGGGACCTCTGAATTCAATTTTGGGCAGATGCTCAGGTCCCAAATCACGATACGGACCCGCCAGGACTGTCAATACACAAATCTGGGTCCATTTTCTCAAAACGTTAACCGAAGTCAACTCATATAAATTTTTAAGGCAAACTTTCATATTTTATCAATTTTGAACATTAAAGTCTTCCGAAAAAATACTCGGATTGCGGATGCAAATCGAGGAAGGGTTAGAGAAGCTATCGGAGGCTTCAAAACACATATTTAAGATTTAATACTCTATAGACCTACCGGGTCATCACAACAGCAGCACATTTCACTCGCAAATTATAGATTGAAAAATCTTTTTCTTATTAGACTTAGCACAATATTCTAATAGAAAAAACTAAATCTAAGATAACAAAAATGATTTCAAAATAAGAAAACAAATATTAGTGAAGAAATTATCTAAACAAATTGCGAACTATTATTAGTACATCATATGAATCTAGTGTGTATTAAGTATGATAATTGCAGGATACCCGTTACATAGAGCAAAACATCTTACATATTAATAGAACAAATAGCGGAATAAATAAAAAATAGAAATTCACATTACATAACAGTAAAAAATCGAATACAATCCTCGGACAATTTTCACAGAGGAATGAAAATGAAGAAAACCACCATAAATTTTAAAAAAAAATACAATAAAGAATACTCATTACATAAACAAAAAGTATCTAAACTTTTTGCATAAAGAAAAATATGACACTTCCTTCCATCTTTCATAAAAATTATTCTAACAGAGAATTCAATTTTGGGTTTGCCTCATGAATAATTGTAGACATACAGTCGCAAAAAAAACCTATTAAAATAAAATGGCGAAGAGGCAAAGGTGTGAATGAGTGAGTATGCGTGTGTATGTGTGAGAGAGAGAGAGAGTTTTATGTTCTAAAATTGGGGGCGCATCAATATTTGGGCGGGTTACGTGCATGTTTAATTATAATTTGGCTTAAGTTTACGTTAGGCCAATGGGATGGTGACACGTGGATATTAATTAAATTTTTTTTGTCACATTTTTCTATTTGTAATAAGGGTCATGTTGAGCCAAAAAGATAATGGCAGAGGCATTTTTATTCGAATAAGTGGACGGATGACATTTGTACTAATTCCAATACTTTAGGGATTGTTCTGGTTCTTTTCCGTATTATATATGTCACAGTAGCAAAAATTAAATATTAAAAATATAAACCGCAATAGAAAAAATTAATTATTAAAAGGTTAAAGTATTCAAAGACTATAGATGGTACTTAGTTATGTTCTGATAGGAGAGGCGCTTATCGCACCTATGTGCCTTGAAAGCACTAGTTTATCAAATCAACATGAATATGAAGATATTAAAACAAAAGAAACTAACCCTGGTATATACACTAGAACATAGGGCTGTTCATTTGGATCGGATATCCGAAATCCGAACCGATCCATTTAGTTTCGGATTTCGGATTTCGGATTGGACCGGATTTCGGATTGTGTTTATAAAATTTTCGGATTTCGGATCGGATGCGGATTGGTATATTTTAATCCGATCCGATCCGAAATCCGAAATTATTAGGCAATGTATAAATACTACACTTTAATTTCGGATAGTCAGTACTTTCTTTACATCTTCCTCCAAGTTATTACCTTTACAATTGCTAGAGTTAGCTATATTGGCGCCATAGTACTCTCATAATTGTATAAACATGAATTTTTCTTAATGCATTGCCTCTTTTACAAAGAAAATATACATATTAGTTTGCAACATTGAGGCATTTACGATCCGAAATCCGATCCGATCCAAACTTTAAAATCCGAATCCGATCCGATATAATTCGGATCGGATTCGGATTGCATTTTCTAGAATCCGAAATCCGAAATCCGAATCCAAAATGTGCTAAATCCGATCCAATCCGATCCGTGCACAGCCCTACTAGAACATAGTATCAAATAACATTAATAATTAAGTGAGAAATTGAAATAAGAACAAATATTATAATTGATCTAATTAAATAGTAATAACAAACTATTGTGTAAAAGACACATGTCATGTGCACTTACTGTTATGTGATGCAGTTTGTACAATAAATTAGGTCACATCATCGGCCCACCATTAAATTTGTCTTTATTTTTCACTATGATACTTTATTTGAAGTTTGTTTCATTTAACACTTTAATCATGTATTTATTATGTCATTTAGACACAATATGTTGACATGGAAAGATAAGTGTTTCTCACAAATACGCCATACTTCTTATCAGCAAATGAATAGTTTATGTCGCAAATTTTTCCGGTGAACTTCTCTTTTTAAATTTTCAGATATGTTCACAAGATTATACCAAATCCTGCCAAATTTTGAACCCACAACTGTAATTTCTTGTATTATTAATTTAGAATCGATTTCCGATATATTCTGCCTTAATTCTGCCTAGTGTAAATACTAGCAATTGCAATTTGTTCTGCCTTAATTCTGTCTAGAATTGCAATTTCTTGTAGCTAGTCTCGGCAGAATTGCATTAAATTTTCAGATTTGTTCAATCGGATTTGTTCTTTGACTGAAGAACAAATTTTCAGATTTTTGCAGACCCAAAATGAACCAATCTCACCCAAATGATTTAAAACTTGAAATGAGAACTCTAATCAACATCAATACCAAGCCCCGGTGATCAATTTGAACAAACAGCCGCAAAATTAAAAGACATACGTTCGTCTTCTTTGTCGAACAATTAGTTCAAGTTTCGAACCCAAACCCTAGAAAATCCATTCAAATCGAACAACCAACCAACTTCGAATCCTAATTTTCAGATTTTCAAACGACCCAACTTCAAAGTTTTTGGCTTAGAATAGTATTTGTTTCCTAATGTATAACTCTAAGTAGAAGAAAGTTGCGAACTTTTCCAGTGAAAGCCAAGAATTTTGTAAATTTTTGCATTCATTATGTTCGATTTAGAACCCTGAAACTCCGTTTTTGACAATTTGGCTTAGAATTGAGCCATGCTATGGTTATAGGAGTACTTTGTTTGGCAGAAGAAGATAGAAAGGAAGGGAGGTTGGGGTCGTTGGGGAAGATGACGGAAGGGAGGGATGGGTTGGTATTCTTGTTTTTCTTTTATTCTTTTTCTTTTTTCAAAAGTCTTTTTTTAAATTTTAATAAACCTATGTGTTTCCATCTTATTGGTTACTCTGGCCTGTGAATTCCACGCATCTATTACGTTTGATTGCCTATAAATCTTGTGTCTAAGTGATATATTTGAGATATGGTTGGAGTGTTCAAATGGAACAGACTCAAGATTAAGTGTCATAGTAAAAAGTGATGACAAACTTAATGGCATACCGATATATTCTGCCAAAGATTTAATTTTACACATAAAAAATCTGCCTTTTACACATTAAATATCTGAAAGGTCATTTTTTAAATTTAAAATTGTAAAGGAGTATAATGTACAAAATAGCACATAATCATGGGGACTATTATGATCATTGCTTAATCAATTATATACGAGGTTCATAAGAAACCATAATACGTTGGTTTGGCTAGTTTTATAACTTCTTTTTTTTTTACACATGAAAAATTTACTTGTACTTATAAGAAATTTGTTTTTTACACATAAAAAAATTTAAAATATTTTCTTAAATTTAAAATTATAAAGTAACATAATGTACGAATAGCACAAGCAAATAGCACCCAATCACCACTAAAAACAAAATAAAAACTTGAAAGGCATAATTAATCGTACGTGAAGTGCGCTGACACGCAACATCATGTGGACAAACACACTGGTACCAATCGGCCATACCAATCTAAAGCTACAATTTGAAGAAGTCCTAATATTTGGCCCAAACATTCCCCCAAAAAAAGAAAAGAATAATTAAGGTCAATTAGTTGGTTCAGAAGAAATGATGTTACCCTAGCCTAACTCAGTGCCACATGTATTAACTATGCCTTGTTGGACCTTACTTTAGTGTTTTCGTGGCAGAAGAGACCTATTTCTTGTTCCTTTGTTCCATTCCTTTCACTTCACATAAGCAAACACCAGAAGGATGTTCATGTCAGGCCATCTGTGTAAGTAATAATTAGGCTGAATACAGTTGATACGATTATTCATTTAGACACCTAAACTCAAGGGTATTTTTATTGAGAACTTATACTATCCGAAACTTATTCCAATTAAACATTTTTTTGACAATCAGCCAAACTTACAAAGTTTGTACAATGCACTCGTTGCTGACGTGGCGAATGACGAATAAAAAAAAGGAAATATGTTATTTTGAGTTTTAAAAAAAGGAAAAACTATGGTGTTTTTCACTATTTTCATGTGTGTTCTTGTTCCAAGCACGATTTTGATCCAAATTTTTAAGAGAAACTCCTCCAAATTTGTTATAACTTCAGCTAAAGATTCCTCGTGACGACCCGAAGACAACTCCAATATTAATTTCTCAAACTTTCATCAAATCAAGTAACCCATTTTAAACCTTCAAGCTTTTTAAATACTCCATTAATGGTGTTTCTATTTGAAATGAAGAAACTCAGACTCATTTAAGTTTTAATCAATAAGGGGGGCTGCTCTTGTAGAAGGGAGACGGTTGGGGATGGGTGAGGTGGAGAAGAAGGGTTCGGCCATGGGGGTTAGAGAGGAGGGTGGCGGAGGGTTTTGTGGTGAGGAGGGGGGAGTTTGGCGGCGGCTGGTGGTGGAGAGAAAGAAGAAGAAGAAGGAGATAAATCAATGGTGGAGGCACAACAATGGTGAAAGTGGAGGAGGGAATGGTAGAAATTGTGGTGGAGAGAAAGAAGAAGAAGAAGAAGAAGAAGGGGAAAAAAAATTAAAAAAATCTGTTTTTTCGGGGTCTTCACGCGTCTATATTGGGTGAAACTCACTTTATGTGCCAACTCAGCAATAAGTGCTTAATTGGAATAAGTTTCGGGTAGTATAAGTGCTCAATAGAAATACCCTTGAGTTTAGGTGTCTAAATGAATAATCGTGCCAACTTTAAGTGTCTCTATATGTATTCAGCCTAATAATTAACCCTCTTATACTTATCCTCTACACCAGATGGATGTTGGGCATATTCTTGATCTCCGGTCGTTACTTCGCTATGAATGCGGCCTTTCTAATTCATCATTCCATTCGTCTAAAATTGACGGTCATTTTATAAAAAAATTGTCCTTTAGGATTTTAAAATTAAATTTGTTGTTTATTTTCAACGATATTTTTAATATTATAAAAATAGTACTAACTCTTTTAATATTGTTCAATTCTTATGAAAAAATATTTAATATGAGTAACTTAATAAATTATACTTTAATATTTGTTGTGTTTTTAAGTAGGCATGAAAAGAGCTAAACGACAGTTAAAATGAGATGAAGGGAGTATGTTTTTATCCACAAACTAGTTGACACTATTGCTTTTTAATTGTCACTATCCAAATTCACTAGTCGTGATGGCACTTAAATTGACCCGCTAGGTAAGACAACTAACAGTCAATATAATGCAAATGAGGTTTATAATAAAATACTGAAGAATTATCTAACATTTATATAATAACCTAAGGACTGGTAGTACAAATCATACGCTTCTACGAAATTAAAATTTACAAAGTTGGTATAATTAAATACATTATTTGAAAGTTATATGAACAGATTAGCGAAATCTAAAGCTTTCAAGGACAAGTGGTAGCTATATCCAGAATGCAAGTACATCTTCAATGCAGGCTCCCTCATACACAGTGACTCCAGCTCCAAAATTTGCACTCAAGGTGCAGAAGTGTAGTATGGGTACAACTGACCCTATGTACTCAGTAAGTATCTTGACTAACCTCGGTGAAGTAGTAACGAGACTTTTTAGTTAAAAGATACTCATTGATATAACTTGTATTGTAAACTAGCAATAGAATAATACCACAATATAACACAGAAAAGTACACGAAACGAATATATGAAGCAATAACTGAGTACTAGAAAAGATCATAATTTAACATTTTCCATTATCTTGACCAATCCTTTCCTTGGAGAAATAACCAACAAACCACGATAGTAACTTCATAACTTTCACAGTGTGAGGAACGTACTCATGATGTCAAATCAAATGGAACGACAATACCTTTCATGCATTTATCTCATCGTCACCAAATATACGTATAACGGTATCAACTAGGTGAAAGAAATGTTGATAATAGTAATAACAAGGTAGGAAATACACAAGTAGCAATGATGAACAAGGCAGTACATATGGACAACAGTAATAAACTAGGTAAGAGGCATAGGAGTGATGACATCAATTAAGAAAGAAAAACATTATTTTACCTAACTAGCATGGTAGAAGGCATAGTTGTAGATATAACAAATAAAAGGAGAAAACATGATCTTTATGAGCTAAAAAATAGAAAGCATGAATGACTAACATGGTAGAAGACTTATTCTAAAGTGCAACAAAGTAGAAATGACATGGATGTAAATATATCAGCAAGAAAGGAGGCATGATATTGCAAGTTAAACAAGTAGAATGCATGGGCAACACAACAATAACTGAGATAGAGAACAAAGACATAATAATAAAGACAAGTCACACAGGAAACATAGGTACGACAGTAACAGCTCAAGGTAAAGGCATAAATGTATACACAAGGGAAAGATATCACAACATAGTGCATGTCCCTCGTCCTCGCCTGCATGGAAACACCCTTTGCGCTATGAACTCGTGATAATATAGAAGCATGATAATATAAATGGAATGGCACGACATCACCCTTCGTGCTCTTACTCTCACATGAAACGGCACGACATCACCCTTCGTACTTTTACTCTCACATGATATGGCACGGCATCATCCTTCGTGCTTTTACTTTCACATGAAAAAAATATATGAAATGGCACGGCATCACCCTTCGTGCTTTACACTCTCTCACATAATAATATATATACAATGTCATGGAATCACCCTTCGTTCTTTACCCTCTTCCTCACCAAGCATATGTATATCAATGAAAAATAAAGTAGGAAGCATAAATAACGTAAAGGAGAGTGGTTAAACGAATATTTCAAATAAAGTTCAATCACAACATCCAAGCCAACAATAGTTCAATAAACCGTCAAAAACCTTATTGTGCAAGTATTTTAACAAATCTCAAAATGATCTACATCTCAATTATAGAATCTAATATCCCAAGAATAACGGTTGTAGCAATGTATTAGTGATTAAGCATAATGATAACCTAATTAGACACCTAAATGTTTCTCCACATTCCATCAAATTTTAATCAAGTTATAATAAACTAAATCTTGGTTTCTAACGTTTAATTCCATATTTTAGTGATCTAGAAGTCAAGTAAGACATGAAGCAAGGAGATCACATAATTTTACAAAGCACAATTTATAGTATAATTTATCCCCGATCGTGATTAACCCCGGCACATGCATATATGCTCGTCACCTCATATATGTATCACTCCCGTATGTAAAAGATATCAAATTATAGGAAAGGTTTTCACAACAAAGTTAGGCAAGACACTTACCTAAACAAGCCAAATCGATACACTAGAAGTGTCATCCCCCTCAAATGTGACGACCCAAGGGGTCACTTTATAAATTTAGACTCCGTTCCATGCTTAATAGCCATAAAAAGATTAAATTTAACTACCTCAATTTGTGTGCGCAGCCCGGGCGTGAAACCGGAAAGCTTTTATGTGAAAATATAAGAAATAATAATTTTTAAAATTAAAAATTTGGTTTTAGGTGACTTGAGTTAACATTTTGAGTAAACGAACTTGGATCTGTGTTTCAACGATCCCGGGAGGTCCGCAGTAAAATATGGGACTTAGGCATACTCCCGGAATTGAATTCCGAGGTCCCAAGCCTTAGAAATCAATTTTTGAAAGAAATTATTTTGCTGAATTATTAATGAAATAAAGAAATGAATTGACGTTTGAAACCATTGGTATCGGCTGTCACACCTCCTTTTTCCCGAGAGGGATAAGAGTGTTTTTCCAATTTAAGTGACATGATCGAAATGAGAATATTTTATTTAAACTCAGAGTCGCCACTCGGAATTATTTATTTACGGTGTTCCGAGTCACCATTTATTTTAAAATCTCAAATCGAGGAAAACTTGACTCTGTTTAAAAGTCTGCAAAACCAGAAGAGTGGATAAGGAATTCTTTTAACCCGGGAGAAGGTGTTAGGCACTCCCGAATTCCGTGGTTCTAGCACGGTCGCTTAGTGGTTCATACTTGGCTTAATTAAATTGTTTTAATTACGTATTTTAGAACCTATGTCCATTTTACCTTTTACCGATTTCAATTACTCGATTATTCGTGTTTATTGAATTATCTTGAAATGAGTCACGTATGCGTGTACTNAAAAAGATTAATCAGGCAGTTTATGCTACAACTAATTCTTGTATATGTGCTCACGAAATGAACTCAAAACAATTTCGCTTAATGACAAAAAATGGAAATGCAACAGTGCTAAAAAAAGTTATGCTAATCATAATTCATAAATATTAGGGACGTTAGTATTTTTTGAGTCAGTACATTATAACACCACATCCTAGGCGAACTAAAAGATTGGACGTAATTCGTCACTATGGAATTATCTTAAAACAAATCACGCATACGTGTATTCGTTTTATTTGGGGTACTAAGAGTCATGTCACTCGTACGTGTACACAATTATAACATTGAATTAATATTAAAATTATTTGGCCAAGGTCATGCGAACATGTACCTTAGTTTTATTTATTTTTTAAATGGGTGCGTAAATCATGTCATGTGTACGTGTGCGCAATTTATCACGCTTTATTAATAATGAATAATTTTTTTTTTGGTCAAAGTCGCGCTAACGCGTACTTTGAATTATTTGTGGGAATCTTAATTA